>PVJI01002558.1:0-142887 GCA_004026765.1 Micronycteris hirsuta
GGGGGGGGGGGGGGGGGGGGGGGGGGGGGGGGGGGGGGGGGGGGGGGGGGGGGGGGGGGGGGGGGGGGGGGGGGGGGGGGGGGGGGGGGGGGGGGGGGGGGGGGGGGGGGGGGGGGGGGGGGGGGGCGTAGGTGGCAATGAGGTAGAGAAACTGGATGAAGCAGTAGGAGGGTCAGATTATAGGGCCTCCTGGTCCCCGATAGGACTTTGGCTCCTGACCAGAGCCATGATAAAGTCAGATTTAGTGTTTAACCATATTACTTTGCCTGCTGTGAAGAGAAATGATTCTGTGTAGGCCAGGGAGAAAACAGAGAAACCTGTGGGAAGGCTTTACAGTGACCTAGGATAGAGCTGATGATCAGGTGATAGTGAGCAAGATTAAGAGAGGCAGGATTCCGAAGTAAAAGCTTTGGGCTTGCTGATGGATTACACATGGGGTGTGAGAAAAAGAGAAATGTCAAGGATGACTCCAAGGTCTTTGGCCGGTGCAGCTGGGAGGATGGAGTTGCTGTGTGCCGACATAAAAATGGGAAGGCTGATGAGGTGCTTGACTTTTATGCATGTTAAATTCCAGATACTCGCTCGGCATCCGACAGAGCTGTCAAGGCTGATGGGAGATATGTGCCTGCATCCAAGGCAGAAGTTCTGGCTGGAGATGTAAATTAAGGAGGTTTATCAGCATATCAATGCCTATTTGAAGAGAGGAGATAGGATGAGGTTACCTTGGGAGTGAATGAAGGCAGGGAGGGTTGTAGGCCTGAACCGAGGCCGCTATAACCTATGAAGGTTGAAAAGATGGGGAGAAAATCAGTCAAGGATCTGGAGAAGGAGTGGCTAGAGAGGTAGAAGGGACAGTCTTCAATGTGTGGTGGCTCTGAGGCCAAACGTATAAAACATCTCAAGAAGGGCAAGTGAGGTCGAGCCCTTAGGAGGAGTGAGCAGAACGGTGGTTACCAGGGCGTGGTTAGTGGGGGAAATGGGGAAATGTTTGTCGAAGGCTACGAAGTTGCCTACGCATAGGGCAAATAACTTCTGGAGGTCTAATGAGCATGGTGACTATGGTCTTTAATGCTGAATTGCAGACTAGGAATGTTCTCAGTAGATCTTAATTGTTCTCATCGAAAGGAAAGGTGGCTGTGCGAGGCAATAAATACATGAATGAGTTTGTGATAATCATTTTACAATGTGCGATACACATATGAAAACATCACTGTGTGTACCTTAAGTATATACAATTATTACTTGTCAATTATCTTCAGTAAAGCTGGAATGAAAGAAAAGAAATGGCAAGTGATCACCTGTATCATGTGCTCTTGATAACCTGTGCTCTTGTGATACCTGAGAATTCCCTATTTAACACTGAGGACCCCATAGAAAATCTCGAGGAGAGTCATTTGGCAGAGTGCTAGGGATAGAGGCCTGACTGAATGGCCTCAAGATGAGGAGTAAAGCATTTGAGACAAGGAGTATAAATCTTTGAAGCATTTTTGTTGTAAATGAGAGCAGAAAAATGGAGCAGTAATTGGAGGTGGATGTGGAATCCAGGGAGGGTTTTTTAATTATTCTTTGGAATCAAAGCTGTACCTGGGAACTTTTGGCTTATTTAGGGATTGCTAAGAGTGGTCCTGTGAGGAGGGGAACAACTGATGACCGGGGAGAGGGGTCAGCTGTCGCCGTGACGTGCGTGTGTGGATGAGAGGTGGTGCGTTCTGGAGGACGCGCAGAGAGGCTACCTTAGCTGCAGGTGTGGGCCCAACACCGAAGTAACCACACAGCAGCCGGACTCTAGGCGTTCAGATGCACGGGGCGGGAGGTGGGGTAGTCGTGTGAGCAGAACTCAGTCTGTGCTGCTTCTACTTCCTCAGTGCCCAGGGAAGTACGTCCAACCGCTGAGAGGGAGGGAGAGATGATGTTGGGGGTCAGATGGGAAGATGGGACACCGTCATCTGGTACGAAGAGAGTGAATGAACTGTATTGAATGAGCTGCTAATTGTTTAATTTATAATTTTAGTTGCACCCACACAATGCTCTGAGAAGCAAATGTTCTTACTGTTTACAGAGAAGAAAATGCGGCAAACTGACCTCAGCCTATATGTCTATGCTAAACAGTTAAGCTCTTTTGGTGGATAATGGCACAAGATTAGCATGTAAGCTAGCAAAGTCTGTCGTGGGTGAAGATAGAGAGAGGAGAAGGAAGTGCTCTAGGAACTTCTGGACTGTGGCCCTTAGAGTGGGAACTGACCACCCACGGGCTGTCCTTCCTGACAGCACTTCAGCTGCCCGTGCCTTGAATGAAAAGTTAAACTATTTGGCATTTACATGTTACCATGCTGATAACCTGAGGTGCTTTAATGAAAATTACAGACAATATGATATTAAGCAGTCTCAAAGAGACACAGGAAGGCTCCATAGCTATGAAAGGGAGGCACCAGGATTTTTTTTAAAATTTATTTATTATTTATTTATTTATTTAGAGAGAGGGAAAGGAAGGGAGACAGAGGGGGAGAGAAACAGCAATGTATGGTTGCCTCTCACATGGCCCTCACGGGGACCTGGCCTGCAACCTAGGCATGTGCCCTGACTGGGAATCTAACCAGGACCCTTTGGTTCCCAGCCCGCGCTCAATCCACTGAGCTACACCAGCCAGGGCTGGCACCAGGATTTGAACCTAGACACGGCTGACGTCAGGGCCCGTGACTTCCAGTCGAGGCTTTGTCATGCCACTCGTAGGACACAGCTCCAGCACAGGAAACACGCCGACATGCCACGGCCCTGACTCAGTCACGCAAGGCGTGACATCAGGATCCATGTCTCGTTAAGACTCCTGCCATCCAAGTTGAAGGCAAAAGAATATGCATTTCTGGCTGGTGTGCAAGGGAGGCTTCAAGGAGGAGGAAGGACTTGCATTGGATTCTCAGTGCTTTCTGGGATTCGAAAGTATGGGGACAGGAGTCACGTGTTAAGATCAGGGAATAAAACCTTTCACAGTAGTTTTACTCTAAGAAATGCCACTGCATGAAGGCTTGAATTCTTTAATTTCCACTCACTTCTCTACATTTATCTGCAAAAATTTCTTCTGGTGGGATTAGGGAGAAAGTGTTGACACACCTCCTTTTTAATTAAATACAGCATTGACCTCCTTCTGTTCCGGAAACACAGTGCTTCTTTTCCTTGTTACCCAAGAGATGTGGGGCAAGGTTCTGGGAATTGAGTTTCTTTTTTTTAAAGATTTCATTTATTTATTTTGAGAGAGAGGGGAAGGGAGGGAGAAAGAGAGGGAGGGAAACAGCAACGTATGGTTGCCTCTCACGTGGCCCTCACTGGGGACCTGGCCTGCAACCCAAGCATGTGCCCTGACAGGGAATTGAACTGGGACCCTCTGGTTCCCAGCCCGTGCTCAATCCACTGAGCTACACCAGCCAGGGCGAGTTTATTTATTTATAATACAGGGATGTTAAAACATTTCTCACAAAGATGCTCTGAGTATTAAATAAAATAGTACATCACAGAGTTTTGTAAAGTGTAAACACTATATAGATGGATCTTACGTGTTGTTTTTCAATTTCATCAAGTACAACCAAGCTTGAGAAAAAGACAAAACAGCAATGAATAAGCAACATTTCCTTACGGGTCTCTGCTTGTGGTCCTGTGATCTAGTACGGCTGGAGGACCTTTTGTATGTTAATGTAGTGGCTTTGAAAAGGTTCGAGCCCTATCATTCATGTTAGACATTTCTCTCCATTTACGGAAGCGCTGTGCTGTACCCAGTCCAGCCGCCAGCTGGCCCGATGGAATACAAAATAGTGATAGGACCCCAGAGCTGTTCTTGATTGACCCAAGGACTTTGAAAATAAAATAATTCAGTTGTATTATTTTTCATTTTCTCTGAAACATGAAAGTTGTGAAGTTTTGGCCTCTCTTGTTTATTACAAGGAAAGTCAAGCTGCATAGGCACTTTAGCCAAAAACCAGGTTTTTCTTCCAGGAACCTGCCACTTGCAGGTTAAACACTCCTTCTTTAGCAAAGGGGTCTCTCTTTGGGGGAAACACCGTGCTGCACGGTGCTGGTCAGCTTGATAGGCAGCATTCTACTAGCGGCTTTTAGGGGAGGCAGACAGGCAGCATGCTATTAACATTGGTTATTGATCTTCTAAAGTTGTCTAAAGAAGTTCCTTTGGCAGCTCAGAAACTTAGTGTTTAGTTCAGTCAGTTAAGAGGCTCTCAAAGTCGTGATTCTCTCCAAAGAGGGTACGCATGCTAAACAACCTCTCCTTCTCTATAACCAGCAACTCTACAAGTGCATCAGAAGTCAGAGTCCAAGTAATACTTTATTTATTTATTTTTCTTTCTCTCTTTTTTAATACATCATAATAGCTCTTATAGAATCACTCATTCTTTTAGTTGGGATGTTCTCTAAGACTCAGGTGGAGGGTCAGGACAGGACTGGACTGAGTCGTGGCAGACTGAAGTCATGAGTACGGGTGGAGTACACCTGGAAAGCTGCTAGACCTCCGAGTATACACAGTTCTGCTCTGTATACCCCGCACTCACTAAGCTGCTCTGGCTCAGTTTAAGGATTTTCAGCATAAACCACGGACATTCTTTTACCAGGATCTCCGGAAGTGCCTTCTCTTCCTTTTTTGCATGACCCCACTGTGTGTTTCCTAGTTCACAAATAATTGGGTACCCACCGGAGCCAGTTCAATTCCAGGAGAAGACTGCTAGTCCCTGCCGAACTGCCACGGGCAGGGTGCTAGGGGGATGGGATGTGAAAGCCCCTGGTTGCTTGGTGGCCACATCCCTTTCCCTGATTTTGCTTACTGCTTCAGCCTGTGGCTGCCACTTGGTCTAAGATAGAAAGGGGAGAGCTTCTCAAACGTTCCTGTGCATGGAAACACCAAGGATCTGGTGCACATTCAGGTTCTGCTGCAGCGAGTCTGGGGCGGGACCCGAGGTTCTGCATTTCCGACAAGCCCCGCAGTGTGGCAGAGGCTGTAGTCAGAGGGCCACACTTCGCAGCGAGGACTCAGAGGACGTGTTGGCCGGGGAGGCACTTACACATTGCAATTTGACTCGGACCCCAGTGACAGTGCAGGGCCTGCCGTGATGTCTGACAAAGCAATGCCGTCGTTTCACAGCATTTCCCTGACCTGTCCCCGGGGATCCAGCCTAAAACGATTTCATTATATTTATCAAATACTCTCTGCAAAACATATTGCTATAAAAATCAGTTAAGCATTCGCGACCAACAAAAGCCCTATAATTTCCTAAAGGGTGATAGACGAGAAATTTACCAGAGCTATCTGGGCGCGCAGGGTCTTACAGCCTCTTTCATCCATCAGAGGTTTTCCTCCGCAGATGTCAGCCAGGAGGTTATCTGTATAGTAAACACTATGCAAAGCTTTTTGGATCCTTTCTCTGGGACAGGTTGCCTCCATTGACTGTGTTATCAATCAGGGCCTAAACCACAGCCGCCTGTTATCTGAGACTCAGAAGTTCACCCGGGCACACTCACTGCTGGGGAATTCTGAGTCCTGGGATTGCGCTAACACAGAGAGTGTCGTGCCGGGAAGATCACAAAATCTTATTAGAAAAAGCTCTGCCCCAGATTCGTAGCAGTTAAAATCAGAGTATTTCTTTCATGTACCTTAGGGAAGAGGAAAAATATTGGAACCTGTTTATATTTACTCATATGTACTCCCAGGATGCAGAGCCGGCAGCAAGAGCTGCAGCAGCCCTCACTTATTAGTACGAAGTTCCCCTTTGGGGGGTTATTTAAAAATATTTGTACATATTTCAAATCCCTCAATCTGGTTTGCGGCAAATGGCTGCTTAAGCAGCTTCTTAATTATTTCATTGGAGTTTTTTTTTTTTTTTGCAGAAGGACTGTTGCAGATATTTGGCACAAAGCTTAGGTTTTTGAGGCTTTTTACTACCTCCTGAAGAGATTTTAGGAGAAGGAAAAAGAATCAAGGGGTGTTAAATTATTACTCTCTTTGTGTAGTACAGACAAGTAGAATTGATTGTGGACTTCAGTACAGGAAAGAAGTACATGCACAGCTGCACGGTAATAATTTTTATGTGTGTTAAAATTATATTCTTGCTATTTTCATATTCCAGAGTGAAGCTTTGGAAGAATGGCATGGTTATAGTAATAGTAAATGGAATCACTTGGGAGATATCAAGTCATAAGTTATCTCATCAACGTGGGGATAAAATGTAAGTAAAATTATTTGAAATCTATGCTAGATAAATAGAAATAAATAAAAGCAAAAGTTATTTTATAGTAATATTAGGCAGAGTTGTCCATTGGAGGAGGCAAATGAGTCAGGTGCCACCCTTGGACTTCAGCAAATTTTGGTTAGCAAACGTATGCCCAGCCCTTGTTCCTGCTTTCATATTTGAACTGCCGTGAGCAGCTGGAAAGGTGTGCATTAAGTGTGGAGAGATGCAGGCTCGTGGGACTTATGGACTGAGGATGTTTGAGGCCACGGTCGTTCTGGATCACCAGGTGACCAGTTTACTCTTTGCAGCCGTGGGGAGAATGAGGCGGTGTCACATGGTCAGTGAAACTACGGCAGCCGACTTGAAACGACTGGGCTACGTACCCACAGACAATCTTAATACAGTCTTTTGCGGTGGTCGAACCATGCAGCCTGTCACATTGTATTCAATATATTTATTCATATCTGTGTGTTTTGTGAGCACAGGGAAGACCAGTAATAGGTGGTGAGAGCGACCTCCAGCGTTGCAGGTCTGCCTTCCGACATCGGGCTGTGCAGATGCGGCCAACTGGGAGACACGATAATGTAAGCTTTCACTTCACACTGTGCATTTTGGGTACATGTGACTGGTCATGAAGATACTTAAGTCTTAGAGTTTAGGAAGAAATAAAAAATTTGATTAAAATGCCAGAATTTGGATCCTTCTGATTAAGATTATGTTGAGTAATGCTCTCAAAGGATAGATAGTGCTTTCTGGTAAATAAAGTTATCAGAGCAAAATAAGGTTAAATTACATACATATGTATACATGTATATGTGCATTTGTGTATGTGCACATATGTGTGTATATATACTATACATATATACATCCACACACATACATATTACATGTACACATGATACATATGCACAAAGGCACTGTATATGCTTTGTATCTCACATTGCATTTGCACTTTTGAAACTATTCCATTGAGAACGATAATCTGTGTGGTCCAAGTTCCTGAATTTGGGGAGAAAGGAACATCAGGGAAGGCAAGAATAGATGAGACCACTCCAAAATAGCATTAAAAAACCATCTATAGTCTCCACCCAGTGAAAATCATTTTGTGGTCACTGCTTTGCCAATAAAAGTTATAGTTATATGCCGAAACATTTTCAAGGATCTCAATCCATAGATGTCAGCTTTGTGTGGAACACTGAGTGGTCATTGAAAGCATGGTGCTCACCTGCACTCATTTTAAAGAAATGAAATGAAAGCTCACAACTTCAAACCATGGACAGAAACCTGCCTGGCCCAGGAAAAGACAAGTTGAAATTAAGCAGACCATGTCCTCAGGTAGTCTACCATCTAGTTGAAAGCATAATAAAAAAAAAAAACAACCCACCAAATTGAAACCAAATAGCAGAGTTTAGAGGTTACATAGTTCAAATAGTTGTGCTTTATAGAGAAGGAGTCTGAGAAAGAGAGGCTATGCCAATTCACTCCGTTGGTGGCTGAGCCAAGGTGACAATCCAGGCAGTCTGTGTCCTTGAGCCCATGCAGTATCACCTCTCTGCAGAAGCTGTGGCCTATGGGAGGCTTCTTTTAACCTTGTTTTAAAGCTCTGCAGTTCCTTCACTTCACAACTTGGCTGCCTCTATATGCAACTATTTCTGCTCATGGCTGGGAGTCAGTGGGAGGCAGGCATGAATTAGCCAATTATCCAAGAAATTACTTGTTTTTCATTAGGAAAGCTACCGGAAAGCAAAGGGGGCCATGAACATAAATGGCAAGGACAGGGTTGGGAGGCTGTCTAACTGAGGCCAGGGGCTGGGGAAGGACTCCTTGAGGAGGTGACATTTAGGCTGAGCATTGAGGAAGCATGGGGGGTGGAGTGTGGAGGAATAAGTGAATTCCAGGCAGAGGGGTCAGCTGTGCAGACACCTTAAGCAGGAAGGACATGGCACCTGGGAGGGTCTGAAAGAGGACCAGCATGGCTGGCGTGGAGAGTCTTAGGGCACAAGGCTTGGGAGGCCAGGGGGAAGGGGTCAGACACGGCCTTGACCATGTTACAGAACTTGGTGTTCATTTAGAAGAACAATGAACTCTTGACACTCATTGAAGGGCATTTATATCTCTGTCCACACAATAAATACTGTGTCAGGAGAGAAAAAAGTTGAGGTTTAAGTATCTAATTTTCCCTTGGAATGTGGACGGGAGCTTTTCTTTTTTCACCCAGATGATCTCAGACAGGCGCCAGCATCCTTTCAAAGCAAGGTGTGAAGCTGGCACTTCCTATTATCCCAACAGAGCAGAGTGACCAAGCCTTAGGAGAGGCAAGATGTTAAAGATCGGACTCTGCATTCTCTGGTGGGGGGCTCTCTGCCACCTCTCCCCTGGGGACTGTGGTACGCCTCCCCTCCTCCCATCTCACATTTGAACTCCTGTATCACAAGGTTTACTTTCAGACAGCACTTAGTCTTTTACTTTCCATGAGTTTAGAGAATCATTCAGTCAATGCCTAAATAAAAGAAGGCCTCAACTCACAAACTTTCACTTTGCAAGTTTATATATGAGAAGGCAGGGTGGCCTTGGACTTACCCTTCAGTCACTGAATAGGGTGCTTTCCCTGGTGCCTGAATCTGTGCCCTGGGCACTGCTGTTTTCCTGGAGGTGGGGTTATAAATGGCGGATTTATCCCAGGAAGCCCACAGACACATGAACAACCCACTGTTCTGAGCCTGGGAAAACCTACCATGCAGCTCAGAACAAAGGAAAAAATAGACTTGCCTTCCCTCTCTGGGTATGATTTTGAGATAGGTACATCTTTTTGTCAAATTAGAGCAATAAAAGGAAATCCTGCCTGGGTGTGAAGAGGGAGAGAAGCAAGGATAAGTAAAAACTCTGTCATGGCAGTGGGTCTGCAGAGTGGGGCCTGCAAGTCGGAGACAGAAACAAATGCCACAGCAATGAAATGGAAAACACCAAAAATCACCAAGCACAGCTCTGGCAGTGGCCCCAAGCCCTGTTCATTGAAAAAGCCAGGGCAGAAGTGACATCTGCAGGTGTGTCAGAAAGCAGGGAAAAACCCAGTGCAGAGCCACTGCAGGGCCCCTGGGGTGCTCTCAGGGGGCAGGAGAACCCCACCAGTCATCCTCAGTCCTTAGAGTCAGAGAACAGAGCCCGAGGCTGAACAGATATGGGCAAACTGGGAGATAAGAATCTCTTCTGTCTCCTAGAATTTCAAGAGCGTCTTTTTGCCCAACCAGGGACTGCACCCTTAATTGATAAAGGGAAGAATGAGACTCAGAGACAGGAGGGAGCCTCCAGAACCATGGAGGGGCCAAGAGGCAGTGGAATGGACTGATGTAGAGAGGCGTGACGAGGAGGAGGTGGGTGAGAGACTGCTCTGTCTTGTCCAGAGACCTGAAGGGGATCGCATTTCCCTAGGTTGGTGGAGCTAGCTGTTAAGTAGGAGCTCCCTGTAAATATACTGAACAACAACAATGGATATTTTGCTGTCCCCAAAGACAGGATATTTTGGAAGTTTGAATACTCTAAGTACAGTTATTGAAGTTACCAGGCTGACTGGGATGGCCTATTTGGGTACCTCATTTTAACATTTGTACTAAGAGAGCAGGCTTTGTGACAAGCACACTACCCAGCCAAGTGTCAGACCTGTGGGGTGTTCTGCCAAGAAAGAAAGGAAGAAAGAAAGAAAGAAAAAGAAAGAGGTCCTTGACCAAATACCTTAGGACATGAAGTGGACCACCCTGTTCCTTTGGAGTTACATCATCTGAGCAGTGTAGAAAGAAAGCTCTAGATTCAGTTAGCAGGCTTTGTTTGGTTTAATCCAGCGTCTCCTAAACTTGAATATGCACCTCATTGTCATATAGCAAGTATTTCCTACATGTTGGAAACTGCTGCTGGGGGGATGGCTTGGAAAAGCAGATTGGACTTTCTTATGTTTGGGGCAGAGCACAGAAGCACAGGAAGTTGGAAGTTTTCCTGAGTAACCACAACAACCTCTGGAGCACATGCCAGAGTAGCTCACTTTCTCTATCTGGACCTAGAGTCAGATTAAACCCAGCAAAACCTGTCGTTTTGATCTTCCTGACACCAAATGAACTAAGGAAAACTGCTTCGCTGTCCTGTGTCCCATATTATCACTTGCCCTCTTGTACTCCTTTCCTTCAAAGCCTGTTCAGGGAATGATAGGTGTGTCTCATTTAATGAAACCTAATAGGGGTTTGTTGTAGTTAAGCAGAAGTAGCATTTCCTATTTACAACAAACAAGTCCCGGAAAAGTCAAATGGCATTCTCAGCATTTACAGGTGTAAAAAGCAGTGTACAGAGAGATTGAGAGATTAACAGGGTTCCTAGCTGGGCATGTCCTCTCTTGTGTTCCTCCAAAATGGGCTGTGGCCCAGACAGCTCCCGGGATAGTGTCCTGACCAAGAAGCTGAGCCTGCTTCTTGAACCAAGTCTTGGCTCACATCTTGGGTTTGCTAGCTTTGCAGTGATTTGTCAAGAGTAGCTTCCGTTTTCTTTACTGTGGTCTTCGCGCCACTGAAAGGTCTATTGAAATAAATGGAGACATTTTTCCACTAGGTGGTGCTACATCCTTTGTTCTCTGATGGATGCTTTTTCCCCAAACTAAAAAGTATTTGGTTGGGGTGGAAACTCAGCAAGGAGAGTACACTTTCTTCATTTCTCTCACCTTGTTACGGGAATGACAGTATTTTGATTGAAAAATGTATAGAGAATGGGCTTGTTTTCATATGGGGAATGAGAGCGGTGGAGCACGAGGACATCCTGTGAAAAACAGCGCGTAGCTGAGCCGAATCAGACTGCCTCACTGAATTAGTTCCGTGACTTGCTAGATCCGTAGAAAATGGGAAATTAGTTAACCTATTAGGTATTTCACTTCTTCTCGGTTTCTTTGTTAAGTAGTTGCTTCATGAGGTCGTTTCTGGAGTAAATGCAACCTATGTAAAGTACAAAGCTGGGACATAATAAGCCCTCAATAAGTGTTAGTGTTGCTATTATTCAAATTTTTATTTTTCATTGACTTGCCCACTGACAGGGAACTTTATGTTTCTGTGTGGAAGTGGGAAATTCGGCAGGATCTGTATTTCTGACTGGACTGCCCGTCTTCTTTGGCTTTCCTTAGGGTTCTGCACCCTCTTAACCTTCTCAACCTTTGACACGATCTCTCGTTTTCCCGAAAACAGGGTTCTTCAAAGTTCCGTGTCAGCAAAGCGCCTGGAGGGCTTGTTAAAACTCAGATTGCTGGAGGATCTGGAAGAGTTTCTGATTCAGCAGGTCTGGGGTGAGGCGTTTCTGAATGTGCATTTCTAACAAACGCCCAGGTGATGCTGACGCTGCTGGTGCAGGCCCGCATCCGTCGCCCCAGAAAGAATTGTTTCCAGCCTGGCGTTACCAACACCGTCCATGGCAGGCCTTTTACAGCAGAGTAGCCTGGGACTAAAGGCAGCACTGGACAGGCTTTTTTAAAGCTGCTGCGGTCCAGGCTGGCTTCCGTTCTCAGCTCGTCCTGGTATCTAACAGACACATTTGTTTCCTTAAAAAAAAAAAAAAATCAATCTCATTTATCTGCAACTCCTTGTCATTCCTTATCACCACCTGTCCCTCCTACAATTTTGGTCTGATTCACACTGGACAAATTCAGGACTTCTCAGTTGATTGCTCTTGGGGGTCAACAGTTGGGCAAGAAATAGCAGGGGATTCCTCCATATTGAAAATGACCTCCAGCACCACGCATAGCACACGGTCAATGTTCACATGTATGGGCTGGATGAATAAATGCTCTAGGGAAGGCAGAAGACTTTCCAATTGCCAGCTGTGTGACCACAGAAAAGTCACTTTGTAACCAAAACATGACTTACAAATATTAGATATCATTGTGATTTGCAGCCACATATCAATTAGTATGACATATTCTTTTAGGCTGAACCATATGAAATTGCCTCTCTTTGACCATTTTTGATTTATAAAAATGGCATCTTTGTATGGCTCAACCTAATACAATTTCTGTATTTTAAATTAGGCATATGTTTGATGAAACTATTTTTCCAATATGCTTTAATTCTAGGAACTACTGCCCTGCTTCTCTCCCTCTCTCCTCACATACAAATATTGAGGGAATATTTAAAAAATAAGCCTGATATTGGCACTGTAAAAATACAGTTTTATTCCTGCCTAAGATGATACTTCATCACTATTTTCTCACAGGAAGAATGATTCTCCTTCACTCGAAAGCAACTGGCAGATGTTCCCTGCTGTGCTGGCTCTTGGTTTTCCAGGAATGCTGCGATGCTGCAGCTCCACTGTGCAGGATTATTTTCTCACTCCTCCCACCCCTGCCCCAGCCACTGCCTCTAACCCCACTCCTCCTATTAAAAGGGGGTGTTAATCTTTGTTTTAATCTTCTGCAGTACTATCCACACCCTTTTCCTACTTCTTTCTCTCTCTCGCTTTATAATTACAACTAACTTGAGTTTAGGCAGTGAGGTTAGCCTTGCAAATTGTATGATGTTTTTATTTCAGTTATTCAAGTACCAGTGTGAAAGTGTCAAGCTCATCAGCTGCTGAATCCTAGAATTTTTGGTGCTAGAAAGTCAATAAGACACTCTCTGGGGAAGGCAATGTCTTACTATTCAATAGTCACTCAATAAATACTTACTGAGCATTGATATGGTCGAGGAGGCTCTGGTCACTTGGAATAGGTTTATTAACTCATTATTGTCATGACCAGGAGGTTTTGTTAGGGGGAGAGGTTAAAAAAAAAAAGAGCCAAGGGCTGTGGGAGGAGCTCTCTAAGGAGATACTGGCTTGGAAGGACATAGAAAGGTACGTAGCAGAACAAATTTCACCTATTTTATCATTTTGCTTCATGTGACTATGTATAAGGATAAAAATTGCTGAAGGCTGAATTAACTATATAGTAACTTGATGTTTTAAACCAAGATATTTATTATGCAAATCTCTGCACAAGAGTAGGCATGAATGTTTCCGCTGCTCAATCGCTGGGTGACTTTGAGCAAGTTACTTAGCTTCTTGGTGTCTCAGGTGCCTCCAGTTCCTCATGTGTAAAAATGGAGATAATGACAGTAATTACTACTTTATAGGGTTGTTGTGAGGGTAACTCAAGTTAATGTATCTCAAGTGCTTAGAACGATGGCAAATTATTAATATTAGGTATTTTTTGGTTTCAAGGAATGTCCCAGAAAGTGCTAAATTATAAAAGTATTTGTAGCATATTAACAATACATTCTTCTCTAAGCGCTGTTGTAGCCCTGGCATTTTTAAAGGTCTTCTATTTTTTTTTGGTAAATACTCAGTTTGAAATGTTTTTGAGATTATTATTTCTTTTAAAAATCATTCAGTACTCTAATCCAGTGGGCTTATTATCAGTAAGTTCTTTTTTCCCCCTTGATATTTAGACTAAAACTTCTCTCTTCTAATTCCAGTCTATTTTTCCTCATTAACATCCTTTTACTATGCTGGTGACTTTTTTTTCTTTCTTCATGTTTACCCCCTCTTGATATTTACAGAAGTACAAAAGAGAATTTATGGACTTGGGCAAACTCCTCAGAGAGAACTCCCCAGGGACCTTTACAGAGCGTTTTCGTGGTTATACAGTCTGCAGGTGGCGCGGGCAGAGAGAGAGCCACAGGCATCTCTGGGAATTTCCCATGAATAAAAACGGAGAAAAAGCAAAAGCCACCCATTGTGAATGATCAAGAATGGGGTTCTAGCCTTTCTTCTTAATTTCCTTAAGGGCTTTAAATTATGAGGTAAACTCATGAAGTGCCACCCAGTCTCCAGCATGTATATTCCATATTGTCACATTCCGAAGTGGTCTTGGGGGGCCACTTACAGCCACGGCTCACCAGGAATTTCATCGTAGGATGGGGGGCTTCTCAGACGTCCTTAGCTCACTTAGGTTATTTGTGCATGCTGCAACTTTATTTCATGCTTTAACATTTTGTGATTATTTCATTTAGTCATTGTATTACTGATAATTGGAAAAAAAACCCTTAGGTTTATTTGTACTTTCTTTGCATTTTTTTTACCATGGTTCAATTACAGAGCCTTTAAATCCCAACATGACATCTAGACCTCAGCATTTATCTTTATGAGACAAATTATGAGTTTTCATAATTTTTCCACATATCATATAGTTTATCAGAATATTTATTTCAAGATGTCATGTTCAGAGTTTAGTTAGGTCAAGTTTTAGCATCTATTAAGGATTTATGTTTTGATTACTTTTCTTTAAAAAATATTTTCTCATCTTTGATACCTTCCACAGAGGGAAAAAGTAGCACCATTTTTATTCTGTTACAATATTGATTGTTTTTATAGTAAGACTTTTGAAGAAATCCAGAATCAGAAATTATGCAAGAGTTGTGAAACTGGATACAAAAGCTACATGTTGATTTATTCAACATGTAATAAGCAAAAATCACAGTAAGCAAAGGAATGGACTTAGTTCACAGTTTTTATTCTAGCTTTCCTAAAAGGCTTTATCCTTAATACCCATCTGAGGTGGTGGTAAGATATGACATCAAAATAATTCAATTTGAAATTGTAAAGTCTCACTTTCTATTCCCTGTTCTTTCATTTTCTTCTCTGTTTTATATTTAAGGCAAGTGTGGGCATATGAGTATGTGAATTGAAGTTAGTGCAAAAAGGATACAAAATAATATCATCTTGGTTCAGCCAGCCAATAGCTCTAAGGCAAGGGTCACCAGCCTCTCTGCTCTTGACCTGAAGACTTGTGACCCACTATACCTATAGAGAAGGCCAGGAGGATACCAGGTGATGGTGTTGAGGCCTGATGGTGATGGTGTGATAGTAAGTGGGGTAACAGGCAGAGGGTCTGAGGACACAACGCCCACCGGCCTCACCGAGAATGTGGGCGCCCATTCAGCTTTGTATCCACAGACAGCATTTGCCAAGCAGGTGGGCACACCACATTGCCATTGTCCTGTCCTCTGTTTACACGGCCCAGGCCAGGGTTTCAGTTCACAGATGTTTCAGTGAGGTGCCAGATCAATTGACAAATCCTAGCTGGTGGGATGTTTGGAATTCTGATAAACCTGAATGCAAGGAAAGAGATATTTAGTCTTGCTTAACTACCTCCAGGGCATCAGGCAAAGGTAGGCAAACTGTGGCCTTGGCTTTGGGATATGGTTTGTTCATTTAACTGCCTTTTGTAAAATATTGAACAACATTGTAATCGAGACTTTAACACCACTGAAACAAAACAGCTGCATCATTATTTCCGTACAAGGAAAAACCGACACCTGGAGGACTTCAGCTCGTTGCTCAATGTCACAAACAGTAGAACAGACAAGATCACACTTGGAAATTCGTCTTACCTTGTCATCTAATCTATTCTTTCAGTCTGCAGGCATCCCTTTCAGTGTCTGGTGAGAAGAAAAACACATTTCCTGAATTTACTAGAAGATTAAAATAGACTTGATTGTCTAAAATATTATTTTCCTAGAAGACCTACAACATTAGAATGAATGTTAAACATTTCTAAATTCTAATTGTGAGGCACTAATGTTGTGCATTAGCATTTAGCCTCAAGAAATTCTTACTTTGGGTGCCAAATTAAACTAATTTACACTCACTAACTAACTAAACATTTTCTTAGCGTGACACAGTGCTCAGATTTCTACCATAATATTATACTTTACATTTTTTTCTACTATTTTACAAAATTGTGGGAGGAGTAATATATTTCAAGTTTTGAACAATGCGTCTTCATGACCTCCTGGAGGATTGTGATAAAAGACCCTAAAGATACTAATATTGTCAGATGATATTATAAACTGTCCCAATGAATGGCATCGTTGCGATGAGGAACATTCTGAAACACATGACACCGGAACAGTCTTCTCTAAGAATTTGTCTGTCGTTATTATTAATCCCTCAACCAGCTAGAGGCGCTATGCAATCAATGTTCTTTAAGCACAAGCGTCCCAGAAAAATCAACCAAGTTACATGTAACGCAGGGAGAAGTTCTGTATAAGCTGGTTTGGGATGATCACTCAAAGTCTTTAATCAGAGTATCCCACCCTATCATTTTATGTGTTCTCAGAATAAAGCGCAGCCAGGCTGTTTCCACTTTAATTCGAGCACCTGAGTTTCTTCTGCAGGCCTTAGGAGGCGACTCAGGTGAGCTACTAGATTGTGACTTTCATTATGAACTGGTGCCTGGCCATCCCCCTGGAAAGCCCAAGTCTTTCTTGGTCGTGAGTCAGGAAAGGGTCAAAGGACCGTTTAGGATGACGATTTACCTGGCTGAGCAGTAGTCACTGAATACTGGTCTTGGAACACAGGATGTTTCATTAGCTGTGGGAAGTATAGCATATTTTCTGACAAATATCCTCTAGAAATCAGACTCCAAAGTCCGCTTTATCCTTGGGTGGCTCCAGCCGCACGCATTCTCTGCTTTGCTCTGTGAGATCTTGGACCCCCGCCATTCCTATGATAAAGGCAGTGGGGAAGGTCTCACCTAACTTGGTAATTTGAGCTTTTGTCCCATTTTCCAGGCAAGATTTCAAACTTTTAATTACCCACTTAGTAAAACCCAGATGTCCCATTTCAAAGACCTATTCCCATTAGGGAATTTTCATTTCCAAGCAATCGTTGGATGAAATCCTAGAGTTTTACTGCATCCCATTTCCAGTACTTAGCTTCACTTTTTTTTTTTCCTGAGTAAATAGGACCCTAAATTTCTAATTCTGAAAACCTATTTTAGATAGAATTTGGAGTACACCGCAATCCACTACATTGAGACTTTCCATCTAAGCCCTAACTGGTTCTTTTCAAAGTATTTCTTAGCATGCATTTGGTTCATAAACCTTCTTGGGGTGCTAAGAGGATAAGCCACTTTCAATTTGAAAATACATTACAAAGTGTCCCATCTCTTAAAGTTTAAGGAATACCCTAGTCAAGGTCTTACAACATTTACCTGACAGTGATTTTGATAAAAGGATTCATCACTGGGTTGGAAAAAGGCCAGAGCAAGATGACTCTTGGACCAATTTACTGAGGCAGTGTGTATTGGCAGAAAGTATGGGTCTTATGTGACCTTGTTTACATGGGATATTTCCGCAGCTGTGCTAGCTGGGAGTCTCCACTTCACCTGCTATCTCTGTCGGCAGGGTTGGCTCTTCTGATCACTTGTAGATGGCATGCTGCATCAAATAGCCAAGTTCTAATGTCAGGAGAGGGTACATTGGGAATTTCAACTGGTTATATCGACGTGCAGGTAAAAATAACAATGAAAAGATTTAACTTTGATAATCACATTGAGATTGATTGATTTATTTGCTGTGGAAATGATGTTTATTTAACATGGATCTTCTGTCTGTGGGTTTCTACACATGGATACACTGGGTCCCAGAGCGGTCCTCCCCTCCCGTTCTTCCTCCCTCTCTTCCTCTTGCACAAAACACCTCCCTAAGCAATGCTGAGCCTCCTGTGAGTCTGGATGCACACAGAAACATAAACAGATGTATGCACTGACTGTCTCCTTCTCATTCTTACAGACAGCCTTCTAGTGGAAAGTATTTTAGAGCATAACATAGTATAATTAACACGGTGGACTATTCCACCCGTGTTGCTTTTCTAACAAAGGATGTAGCATTTGTATCAACTGATTTGCACATTTAGATAAACAATATTGATAATAACCATAGGAGGGAGAGTAGAGACTCTATTTGTTCAGAACCTATGACACATGGCACAACCATCTCATTTAATCCTTACAACAGCCATAGGAAAAGGTGTCATTTTTATTCCATTTTGTTAAAGAGGAAACTGAAGTTTAGAGTGGTTAAGTAAGAGGTTTAAGGTCACCCAGCTGGAAGATGTGGACTCCAGATTCAAACACACGTTTTCCTAGCTCCGAAACCCCAGCTCTTCACCCTGCTCTAGACTCTTTGCCTTGCCTGGCGTTTCCTTAGAACACAGTTCTGCTTAACTAAGTTTGCGTGAGCGTTCCCTTCTCTGGTCCCTAAAGAGAAGAGCCTGAGTGCATCTTAGGGCCGTACAGCTGCTTCTGCCCATGCTCCTTCCAGGCCTGTGTCAAACAATGCCACTTCCCTTCTTCCCTCCCTGTGAGGCATCCTAACTGAGCGTCCACCTAACTGAGCGTCCACATTTGCTGCCACCTCTCATACCCTCATCTGAGTGCTGCCTGCTGTGGCATCTTGACCCTCCTGCGTCTGGCCTTTTAGAAAAACGTGTAGGTTTTGCTTGTTTGTGTTGTTTCTGTTTGCTTGCTTGGTTTACTGAAATTTCTGATCTGAGAAAGGCAGTTGGACTGCAGCAGGACTCCCTGGCTGTGCCCTGACCCCGTCACTCCCCACGCCCCCATCCCGCCGGGTTTCTGAGTGCCTGTGTTTGCGATGTGCCGCCTGCACGCGACTGGTTTACTTGTGTAGTTTCTTTCTTTCTTTCTTTCTTTCTTTCTTTCTTTCTTTCTTTCTTTCTTTCTTTCTCTCTCTCTCTCTCTCTCTCTTTCTTTCTTTCTTTCTTTCTTTCTTTCTTTCTTTCTTTCTTTCTTTCTTTCTTTCTTTCTTTCTTTCTTTCCTTCTTTCTCCCTTTCTACCATTTAAATGAATCGCATTAGACCTCTAAAGTCACATGTAACCATGTAACTTCTACTCCCAAAGCTTAGGCCAGGCTTGTATTTTAGTGTCACATGCACATGTTGTATATTTTAACTTGGCAAAAATAGGATTTTTTTCCTGTTCTATTAAAATGGTCAACATAAAATATTTGAGATTTTAGAAAGGCTTAGAAAATAACATAAACACTTGGATACTTATCACCCAACTTTATAAAATCTTGACATTTTGCCATATATATTTTATTTCTGAACTCTGTTTTATCCCATTGATCTATGTGTCTGTTTTTATGCCAATACCACACTGTTTTGATCACATAGCTTTGGAACATAATTTGAAATCTGCAGGCCTCTAGATGTGTGCCAAAGCTGAAGCTTCAGGATAAGCAAATAGCCCTCTTTGGCAGAAAGACTGGTTGTGCCTCATTCGGCTGTCTGTGTCCTGGGGGGTGATAGCTTGCCAAGAACTCTCCCTCCACAGTTACTGTCCATGGGACCTGGGAGCAAGCCCTTCGGCCATCCCAGGTAGGCAATTGAGGGTGGCTCCAGGATTGTGGCCTCAAGGGCGTGTGTAAAACTCTTTCCCATTGTTACTAGCACTGCGCCGTGCAGCAGAGGTGATTCTCGCAGGAGGATACGGCACACGCTGCTCTGAGGTCTCTGGAAAGCGTTACAATCAGACCTCAGACATGTTTAAGAGAAGTCTGCTTCTCAGGTGGGAGCCATGATCAGAAGCTCACAAGCTGCTTTCCCAGAAATACTGAGCTCCTGGGTGTGCTGCCTCTGGCTGTGCCCTGGAAGTGCCGACCATTTAAGAACTCTTTCTCTGCTGGTTATAGTCCTGTGGGGCCCACAAGAGACTGCAACACTGGCCACCACAGTGAGGCCAAGAGGCCAGAAGGGGTGTCACTGGTGGCAGCTATCAGCAAAAGCTAGGGCAGCACACGCATGTCAAAGCTCCATCCAGGAGATACGGGTGTTCTGGAGCGTGGTAAAAAAAACATGTATTAAAAAAAAAAGTGCTGATGGAAAAAGCAAGGTGGTGAGTGAGTGTGAAGATGGCACCCATCAGTCTCGATCCCAGATAGCATCCAGCACGCCCCAAATTCTTGTCAAATCAGATCACAACTCAGGCCAGTGCTCTGTGGACCAGCAGACCGCCTCACCCACGCCAAGTCTCTGCGCTTGGTGCTCCGCGCTGGGCCTGGGCCCAGTGAGGCCTTGCCGTGCACACGGGTGCTCAGGTTGTGCTCCAGCTAGTGCTTTTGCCATTGGTTTTCGAAGCTAGATATCTGGGGGCTCGTCCCTCAGGTACAGGTCTGAAAAGTTGGGGGGCCCAATGGGAAGTTCAAACCCTTTGCTCCGCAAGGAGCAGCTCGGGTTTCAGCTTCCTCCAGACTGCGGGCAGAGCAAGGCGGTGGGTGGGTGGGGTTTATGGTGAGATTGTGAGATTTTGTCGGGGCTTCTGCTACCTGCGTCCACGTAGATTTTCCCTCGTTTGCCCAATTAAAAGGAGTCTAGGTGTCACCAGCAGTCAGGTTTTAGGTCTGTTCTTTTTTCCCCCAGAGGAAGTTGTTCCGTGTGTATCTATAGATTGCAAGGTTGTTCCGCGTGTATCTGTAGATTGTGCAGGTGTGTTGATGTGAAGAGGTAGTGCAGGATCCTCTTCTGTCACCATCTTCCAGGTTGAGATTTAAATTAAAGCACAAATCATTACTTAAGTGTGGCCTTTGCGCGACCTAGAGTTGAGGGACTATGCTTGCTTGACCAGGGCCATTTCAGGCCAGGACGCAGACTGTGACCTTTCCGGGTAAGAAGTGACATTTTATTTACATTTTACACTCTTTAAGGTGCTCGCACAGACACATAGGATCACAACAACCGTATTCCCCACAGCTGGAGAAGACACACATATGAAGACCTTGCCGTGGCCGGAGGAACCACAGGCTCCGACGTTCCGAGTCCCCGTCCACGCTGAGCTGTGAGGGCGTGGAGTGGCGGGGAGCACCGAGGGCTGGGGCGGCGGTGCAGGGGCTCACGCGGCTCCAGGGGACCCGCCCCCTGCTTTATCCCCGCCCCCTGCTTTAGCCCCGCCCCTTCCACTTCTGATTTCTTCAGCTACTTCTCTCCTGGCGCTCGGCCTCAGCGGCTCGAGCCTTCTTGCTGATACCCGAACACATCCGAGTGTCCTGGCCTCAGGGACTTACTTTGTGCTGTTTCCCTGGCCATCCTGTGTGACCCTGCAATGCCTCCACATTTTCTGTCCTTGTCCTTTCCTTTCTTTTTCATCATTTGTCACTAGGTCACATGTTAAACATGCAGTTTCTCTTGTCTACCGTCTGGGCTTTCCCTCCACCTCCACGTCTGTGAGCGCAGTTATTTTGGTCCGCTTTATTCTTTTCCTAATGCTGTAGCCCCAGCCCCTAGACTCAGGTCTGGCACGTAGTATGTGCTTCATAAATATTTCATGAATAAATGAATGAAATAAAAACTTTTCCAATGTATTATTGAAGATAACTCAGAGTTACTAGCAAAATAAGGGCGTCTTGATCTCCTATGTACTCTGTATTTTAAAAAGCCAGGAAATTCGATGATTTTGCTCCTTTCGGTGGTGAGTGAGTCATGTAACGTGTTCCATGCACGGTGGGTAGGGCTCTGATTCGGAATGGGAAGTTCTGTAGATGGAACCCCAGTGACCCTGACGGAACCTGCGAGTCTTCTCTTATTTATCAAAGGACAAGTGTTTTGATGTGGAAGCTTGAAACAAAAGTAACCTCGGTTGGTGTGGCAGCTTAAGAGTCAACAGCTTAATGCCATGGCTTTTATGAAAAATAAGATTTAATATTATAGAGACAATATCAATTTCTCATTTATGTCCCAGATGCAGCCGTCTTGATTCCTTTGATCCCAAGCTTTGTCTGCCTTCCTGCTACTGCGCATGGATTTATAGCAGCTCACTTTACAGAATACGTTTGCTCTCTCCTAGAATATTACTTTTGTTTTCACATGAAAACAACATGAGGCTTCTTATTCAGTCCATTTGATAATTTAGCCTTGTTTGGCCAGATTTTAAAAGAATTCATGATTTGTAAAACAAATGTAGTTATTCAGAAAACATGTTGTTTTCTCATGGCATTTTATTTGCAGTATGTTTTCTGTCAGGCCTATTTCAAATAATTGATAACATGTGTAAGAAGTTAGATATAAAGTTGTGTGACTCTTCAGTGTGTCTTAGTTGTGAATATCCAATATTTATTCTAGGGGAGTGACTTTTTAAATTCATAATTAAGCATCAAGGACATATATATGCCATGAAATTGATAAGTGCATACATATATAACAGTGCAAATACTGTTTACACTGCCATTTTTGTAAGACATATTAGCTTCTCAAGCTGATATCTGACACCGTCTCTTTTATCCTGCTGTAGAAATTGGACACTACCTGCATGATTAGCCGCTGCGGTGATAGGTGCTATTAACGGACGTGGTGTCTGAGTCTCACTGGCAGGCTCTCCAAACACTGACAGAGGCGTGGCTGGCACCTTCAGGTAGTAGGTGCTCTGTTCTGCATGCACACGAGTTTGTATCATTCCTCTAATTGTCCAACTGGTTTTAGATTGCCAGGTGGTTTCATTTAATGAACCAAAGCAAGTGAATTTGTGTACAGAAGACAGAAAGAATTATAACTCAGATGGTTGCTTTTAGGTTAGTACAAGTTAAAATAGAAATACATAATCTTGTTATTTTGATGCAACATTAATCCCTTCCATATTGAGGGGGATGAAGTACCTAATTAAAATTCCAACATTTCCTTCCCCCTTTTAAATCTTCCTACACACTAGTAAAAATCTACAGAACCATGAATGAAATATTTTAACTTCCACACACTGTGGAAATTCATCAAAAACAGCTTCGATGCAACTAAGTACTGAGAGAGGCAAAGGATAAACGGTGTTCAACTCCCCTTGTTTTCCTGGTTTTTCAGGAGTGGAAGCACCTAGGCCTCCCCAGTCCTGAAGTTGAGGAGCCTAAAATATGTCTCCCCATTTCTGTTGTTTTAAAAATAATTTTATTTCAACAGTTTTTCTTTTCTTTACTTATTTAATAAGCACAAATACAGCACTTACTAAGTGACCAGAGTGTTCTAAGTGCTTCAGGAATATTTCTCTTCTTTTTCTTATGTATCTTTTTGTCCCTTCTTATCTCTCTGTTTCAATTACATTTATGTATTATCAGATTCTGAAAAAAAATCTTTCAGCATCAAATAAATTCAAATAATGCACCAAATTGCATCTCATCGGATGTATACCCACTTCAGTGATGAAAAGGTATCTCTATATAAGGGTGGTGGAAAGTTCAGTGGGATCTTTGGATGTCAAAGAAACCCACTGATCGATACACATACTTTATATTCTGGTAAAATTAGGCTTTTTCCTTTCCCACCCGGACCTCTCCATGTAGATTCGCCTGCAAGTTGAAAAGCCTTGTTCGTAAAATAAAGGTTGGAGAAATAACTGCCTCTAGTAAGCTTCCCTCCTAAAAAGTCATGGGGCATGCTTGCTTATTAAAAGATTCTACAATCAAAAACCCTGTTTGTAGTATGGCATTTCCTAAAAAAAATTAAACATTGAATTACCGTATGATCTATCAATTCCATATTTGGCACCCCCCCAAAATTGGAAGCAGGACTCAAACAGATATTTGTGCACCAATTTTCATGGCAACATTATTCACAATAGCCAGTACGTAGAAGCAAGCTCATGTCCATTGACAGAAGAATGGATAAACAAAATGTGGTAGTTTATTGCTCAGCTTTAAAAAAGGGAGGAAATCCTGACATGCTATAACATGGATAAAACTTGAAAACATGATACTCAATTACATCACCAGCCCCCAAAGACCAAATATTGTACAGTCCCACTTACATGAAGTACCTGGAGCAGTCAAACTCATAGAAACAGAAATTAAGATGGGGGCTGCTGGGAGCTGGGGGGAGTGGAATGTGCAGTTATTGTCTAGTGATAGCCGATAGCTTATTGTCTAATGAGATCAGCATTATAGAACACAAGGAACTTTGGGACCGTGAGGAAAATGGAAGGGGTTTAGCTTGAAAAAAGATATTGGGGGGTGGCTTTCACACTCAGACGAGAGTTGTCGAAGCTCCCCTTCCTAAGGTGAGTCACAACGAATGAGACGGAAGGTCTGGAAGCAGCAAAGAAGTGACACCTGGTCAGCGTGCCTGGACCGCTTCCTCTTATTCTGAGCCACGTTCTGTTTTTGGGGGGCTTATTTTTTGTTATTTTGAGAAATTCAGTTTAAAGAATAATTTTAAGGGCTTTAATTACGTCTGTTATTATAGAGACCATCAAAGAAATTGGGACAATGATTTAAAAAGCATTCCTCTGGCTTTGTTCCCTTGGATTGAAAGCTATACCAAACAATTAGTCTTCAGATGTTAGGGGCAGAGAACACAGAAGTTTATTGTAAGAGGACAAAAGGCAGCTCTAGCTGGAATAGAATATCTAAAATGCCCTTGTCTTGCTCCAAGTGAATTAAAATTGTCTAGTTTTCATTCACAATTTGAGATATAATACTTGTTACATGAAAACATTATCAAGTTTTAAGCAAAGGAAAAAATTATATTCATGCTGAGTCTATTGCTATATGAGTGATGTGGCAGACAAAAGTAGTGGATTTTAAATAGTACAAATGAGGGTAGATGAGAGCCCGATGTCCCTTAGGTTCAATGCTTAGCACAATGCTGAGTACACAGTAGGTGCTCAGAAATATTTGTTGAATGAATGGATCAATGACCGAATTGATTTCTGAAGGTTAAGAACTGTTATCATCAAAGAGCTGAGCTGCAATGAAATGTGTATCCTGAGTGCACTTTAATATTTTCACTGACATCTAAGAGTTAGGGGAGGGATCACAGAGTGTAAAGTGTTAGCACTCAGGAGAGAAAGAGATGGTTTATTGTACTTCCAAGAAAGGTCAGTCCTGGGGAGTATTAATTGTGAGTGAGACTAAAGCACATTTGGGCTGAATGTCAGGGGAAGTTTTTGAAGAGTAAAGAGTGTTAAGCTACAAAACAGAGCCAGAGGTAGAAACTCAAGGGAACTGATGGAAGTCTCAATGTCTGGAGAATTTACAAGGAATCTGGACTGAGTCCTGGAGAAGTGGCAGGGGATCCTGCACCTCACAGGTGTATGTGCCAGCAGGACTGTCAGGGTTTTACCCTGGTTCCCTGTTGTGTACTGCTGCACTGGAGTTGTCTGAAACACAAAGAAAACGATGCCTATGTGTGGTCTGGTAGAGGGGACTTTGCAACTTTGACAGTATCACGGTGATACAATAATACTACAAGGAGTTTGTGTATTTGGAAAATGATGCTGCTATCAGGTAAGATTCTGAGAGAGCAAGCAAAAAGCGAATGTTTCATTCTGCAGTGCTTTGAAGTAATGGATTTATCAACTATGCACATGATTAAATATAAATGTCTACAGCAAAAAAAAAAAAAAAAAAGAGTCCAACGCTAATTAGAAAAAGCGAACTTGTGAATTCCTGTTAGGTCCCTGATTCTTGGAAAATTAAATTTGAGGACAGTGATGCCACGTAGCTTAACCATACTCAAAATCTCTACTGTCCCCAGGAGCTAAAAATCTTCTAAAATCAGCCTACATAATGAAGCCTTTGTTATAGCTCAGTTTTGCCTTTATTATATAGAGTGAGTGCTTTGTGCTGCATATTTTGTACGTTAATTTTCAAAGTTGAGCTATTCTTATCTAGGAAGTGAAATGACAGGTCATTCTACAGAACCCAATGAGGATTTCTGTTATAAAATGAAAATAGCTTTAACTTGAGAATGTTCAGCTCAACCCCAATACAAATCTGCTGCCTTCAGCATCCTGGAGCTGCTATCTAAACCCACTTGTCATTTTAAGAAGGGCTACTTCGAAAGACACTGTATCTCTCTTCCCAAGTTAGTATTTTAAAATTTTATTAAATGACAGGATGATAATGTTTGTGAAAATAAATTTGGATCTCATTAGTTTTATGAGCAGAGCGATAGATATGCAGAGGGGTACAGTTAGGGCTACAGATCCGTGTGGGTGGAGGAGAGGGGAAGGAGGGGGGAGAGAGAAACAACTGAGATTCTCCAAGGCATATAATTTAAGAATATTGTCACTTTGAACACGACAGAACCTCTCTCCTGATGATTTATGATTTAACAGTTTATTTTTTTCATTGACAAATGGATACATCATATCACATGGAGAATCTTTTTAAAAGAAAAACTTTGCGGTGAAATACTCTACGTAAATAAGATTAAGTTTCCTATTTTTAAGTGTAGTATGTGAAAAAAATAAAGATTTGCAGCAATTACAGGCTATATTTTAGATGGGCTGACATGAAACGTTGGTTACATGAAATGCTCAAACTTCATGGTGTGGAATTTGTGCCTTTCTGGGTGGGTCAGCGGTGAGCAGCTGGGGAGCGGGGCCTCCAAGGCTGTCAGAGTGGGGGGATGGGCGGGGGGAGTCAGGGCAGCTCAGCCCTCCTGCTGGCCCCACTGCCTGCTGGACATCTCCCCGTGGGTGGCGATTCAAAATCAATCATACCGCCCTCCTAAATGTGCTACCAGGTGCCCAGCTGAAAGCTGGAGAGCTAAGGCAGATGTCCTCCGAGAGGCCTGTGTGCTGACCCCTGGGAGGGGCCTGCTGCGCCTCTCTGTGAGACGCCGGAGAGAGGGCACTGACTGCTGGCGCAGCCCCAGTGCACAGTCATGTGGGTTTGGAAGTGTTGATTTGAATACAACGTGCTTTGAACAGAAATGCAAGTGGTATTTACAAAGTATCTACGGAATGAAAATAGCCTTTTTTTCCTCCTATAGCTTCTGCTGTGCAATTTAAATATTTTAATCATGAAAAGGCAAGAGTAAATGATATCAATTTTTACTGATTTTCATTCTCCTTTTCCTTGTTCGCTTTATCACCCTTGGTAATCAATACAATTTTATGTGTTGAGGAATGGCAGTGTAGGTGACAGTCCCTTATTTCTTGATTGGCTTTCACCTTGTGTACCAAGCAACCTTCCTGAGGATGCAAGTGACAGTAGATTCTCTGTTGAGATTCCCCACAGGCCATCTAAGGCTTAGCCCTGGTGCCTGTGATTTAATCATGCTCATTCTTAATTTCATCAACAGTTCCCTCAACGATTCTGGAAGTCATCAGGCTCGGTGTTATCAGCTGTTTCCAAGACTGCTCCAGCCTGCCCACTTCAGAGGGTGAGGTGACCTGGTTTTCTTTCTGAGTCACAGCTCCATAGTTGAGACAATTTTATATAAGTGTTCAGAGATCGCCAAGCTCTCTTATATATTATTTTGTATAAAATAAGATGGGTACACATAAGAATAAAGAGATCTAAGAAGGTTGGTTCCATTAGGAACAGACATTGGAATTGTCCAACTCCCATATACTCCCACAATATACTGGTCTGTCCCAAAGGCATCAGCCCTCTAATGTGAAAAATAGAGACATTTATTGAAGAACATACAAGATAGAAGAAGCATAGTACATAGGACAGTGACACCTTGGTCCCCTTCAAAGTAAGCACCAAAGTGGTACCTCACACAGTTCTCCCAGTGGCCATCAGCTACCCCATAATATTTTCCTGAGTCTCATTGATGGTCTGAAATCTCTCCCTGTCAAAAGTGATTTTAGTTTTGGGAAAAGCCAGAAAGTCGACGGGCGCCAAATCTGGGCTGTAGAGGGGACTGAGTCACCTGGGTGATTTGATGTTTTACCAAAAAATTCTGGAGGAGACATGAAACATGAGTGGACATGTTGTCGTGATGAAACTGCCAATCACCAGGTGCCCATAGCTGTGGCCTTCTGAACCATCCCAATAGTTTCCAGTGAGGAACATTGAAGCTTACTGCAAAATTTGATGCAGATTCGTTGCTCTACTTAGTCATTTTGAATGCAAGGGTCACACAGCACACATGCACACTCAACAGCATCTACTGCTCCCCCACTGACTGATACAGTGAAATCATCATGGTTCATGCATGCGCATTCCAGTCCACTCTCCTTGGCTGCCAGGTTATGTGACATTGATGCCGCATAAACCGTTCTTGTTATAGTAAATGGCTGGACTTTTTCTGGACAGACTTTGTGTAATAGGAGTAACAATCATAATACTTCATACATGTTTTATTGTAGCATAACTGCAAAAAAGAAATAGATTTCACGGTAGAGTTCTCTTTTTCACATTCTCCACAGAATACATCAACAGGCCAAAGCAGATCTCCAATATCCAGTGAAATGAGTAATCTTTTGTGAACAAAGAAGGAAATCTGCCTTTAGCTTACCTCAAATATTTGGGCCTTAAAAAAGCAAAGTCTGAAAAGTGGGTC
Organism: Micronycteris hirsuta; assembly: GCA_004026765.1. NCBI lineage: Eukaryota > Metazoa > Chordata > Mammalia > Chiroptera > Phyllostomidae > Micronycteris > Micronycteris hirsuta. The sequence continues at coordinate 28,300 of PVJI01002558.1, forward strand.
TCAGAAGCCTCATCACACCCAAGTCTGTGAGATGACTATGGCATCCTTCCCAGTGGCAACCTATTTCTTTACAACAGAACCAACAGGCATGCCCCAAGGTACCCGCCTGTCTCCAGCCTACCCCCTGCCAAATTAATTTCATTGCTGAGCACAAGAGCAATGAGAAGAAAGAATGGAAATGCAACAAAACTGTGAAATGAGAGTGACTTTTTATTGCCCACTTCTTGGCCTGTATAATATGTTTGGGAAGTTTATGTATAACCTGATTCTGATCCAAAATGTGGATTTGCAACATCTATGAAACAAGTTTCAGGACCATCATTCCCCAGCTCCTGCCCATGGGCACACTTGCTGTCCTCCCATTGGGAAAAGCCCCTGCTCAACCCCGGGAAGAGCCACTTGTCTTCCTTAAAGCCAACACGAACCATTAGAGGAGAACCAAACTGAATCAAGCAGTTCAGAGACACCCAACAGTCCCAGAAGGCTGTCTTCCTGCTTTCACGCTCCTGGGAAGCTGTGGCTTCCAGCGCTGTTAATATCCCGTGTCACAGAGCTCGCAGAAAGACGGTTTGGTTTTGAGAACAATGCCGACAGGACCGCCCGTTGGCTGTTACTCCAGGCCTGTCTTCACTCAAAGGCCTCCACTCCACTGTCCATCCGCAGTTAAGACTGGAATTTCTCTCCAGATTTTCCAGCTGTAATTATACTTCCTCATTTACAGTGGAATGTTGCAAATGAGAAACTACTTGGAGCTACTTCATATACTTGGCAGCTGACTAAGGTGATCATATGTCCTGTTTTTCTTTCTCTCTGTCTTTCTTTTAAAACCGGGACAGGTCTTTGTTTTTGCTGAAGTTTGCCGTTTTCTCCTTGTTACGGATGTGCAGCCTCCTTTGTGCTGACGGCCAAGAAAATTCTGGACTGCTGCCCTGTTTGCCTCCAGAGACTGATACAAAGTCTTCAAAGTACAGTCAGTGGGTTTTTTTCAAAATAAAGTTTACCAGAAACAAGACATCTTCATGCTTATGAGGACCTTGTTGCCTACTGAAAACCTTTCAAAGGCAGGCAGCCTGGACTTGGCCTCTCTGAGGTCTGCAAATGTACTTGAAACCACTTGACAAAAAATGGTTTCAGCACGTGCAACAATGACGTTAAGTCTCAATTTTATTATTTTAGTTTTTCATTTGGCACTGATAGAAAATGTTTAAACAGATTTTCAGTTGGATGCTCTTTGGGCAGACCCTGAAGAGGCCTTTCTGTCAGTTCTCAGTGAAAGTATAACCAGGAAATGATTTGTTTAACCCACATTCCCCCAAATCTGTGTACTTTGCTGCTGCAATGGGAGAGACTGACAAATCTCTGTGATAGGCTTTAGGTACATGAAGCATAAACAGCCACTTCTCTTACATGCACGCGAAGAAGGTGTGCTGTCGTCCTTGCCCAAAGCCTGCACGAACGATCGCTGTCTTATTTACTTAGGACCTGAGCGACCGCAGTACTGAGAGAGAAACACAAGTGCCACCTATTCCGCTCCTCCGGACTATTTGACTCCATTATCCATTTATTTAGTGTTTGGCTCAGATTTAAACGAGTTGTTTAATAAGCCCTGTTCACAGCAACTCAAGATGCAAGCAGCTGGCAGCCACAACTTGCAAACAGGATCAACTTGGATGCTCTGGCCTTCTTGAAGGGCGTTCCGTAGCTTTGCTTCAGCTCTCATGGCAGGAGTTTCAGCAAATCTGTGCATTAGGTGGTGAAATGACCATGAGAACGATAAGGGTTTTGGGAAATGGTTGTCAGTGGCTATTCTTATGACTGTGAAGGCTGTTTGAGGTTGATTATCTTCAGAGAGTGAGAGGTTCCGTGAGGACTTCCAGGGCACCACGAAAAGCTCAACCACTTGAACCTGCAGAAAGGTCACTTTGTAAGAAAGGTCAGCGGCACTCAGGAATGGAGACTAGATGACAGACAGTGGTCACAAGGAGGACAGAATGTCAACTCTGCACTCTTTGTATTTTTTAAGAATGACTTTTATTTAAAGACATCACCTCTCTATTTTAGAGTGGAATTTACTACTTTCTAGTTTGATAATTATTTATTACGCTTATTGTTTATGGTCTGTCTACTACTTCACCCCCTGCCTGCAATTTCTAATCCCTTTCTCTATCCTCGTTAGTCTCCCTGGCACAAGAAGGCACTCAAAAACAGAAAACAAAAAACGGCTAAATGAATACAGGTAGTGCATGTTCATTTTCAAAACCTTAAAAATATAGAAATGTATAAAAATAATATAAAGATATATACAAGATAATAAAAGTCATTTATTCTAACCCACTAAACAACACCTTTACCATTGTGGGAAGGCACATATACTCACCCATTGTGACATGAATCGATGCATGAATGTGTATACATCAAAATCAGTATTTGTCAAAGCCCCTCCCTCATTCATTTCTGAGCATTCACAAAAGGGTACCTGTTTCAGTGTTGCGGTCTGGTTCATACTCACTCTGCCCTTATCAGTGGTTCATAGCTGGGTGCGTGCTGCCCAGCCCCATCTTTACCCACTGGGGACACTTGGCAGTGTCTGGAGACAGATTTGGTCATCATTGTTGGGGCGGGCTGTCCCTGAAGTCTAGGGATGTGGTTGAATTTCTGACAGTGCAGAAAACAGTCACTGCAGCCCACTCCTCCCGCCAACAAAGAATTTTCCAACCCAAATGTCAACGGTGCTGAGGTCAGAAACCCTGATCCATACTCTTCCTTTCCTGCTGTATCCTTCTGGTCATGTTCCCAAGTCTGTGAAGCCTCGATGTGAAGTCTCCTTCCTCTGCTTATCCACCTATTATGGCACGACTGTTGTCCTTGCCAACGGTGCCATCTCCACGTCCTTACACTGGTCACGAATCACAGCTGGTGAAGCTACTCAGAGATGTCTGCTCTATGGCTGGCTCTACCCAACGCTGGAATAGCAGCTCTCGCCGAGGGTGCCACCTCCACTCCTTCAGCATTGCCAGATGGCTGGTGCCCAGCAGGCACCTGTGCAGGCCACCAGAAGTGCCGCTTCACCACCTCTGTGCTCTGCACAGGGACACCAGGACGTATAGGCAGCTGCGCTTGTGCCAGAGACAAAGAGATTAACTTTCAACCATCATTTATTGCTCAGATGTCCACGAAGTTGGTCATGAAAAAGAGTTGTTGGCCTCATTTCTCTACATGGAAGAGTTCAAGTTAAGTTCAAAGGGCCTGCTGAGAAACCATTATCTTCCTCAATATTTTTCTTATCCCAGCCCTGCTCAAATCGGATAGCCCTGCCCCCTCCTCAGCTCCATGAGCAGCCACGGGCGCCAGGAGAAGCCGGGGAAGAACAGAAGGAGGTGCAGAGCTGTCTGCAAAGCAGCATTCGACCTTGGCCTTTCAAAAAGGCTCTTTTGTGTTGTTTTATTTTGCTACCATTTCCCATTAAAATATTCCAGTACTTTTTCAGATATATAGAAAGCTATTATTTTTTCACTCACATCGTCTTTTATATTTTCAGTAGCCTTATACAATTTAATTTACTTAAGTCCCTCCTGTTCTTTATTAAATATATCTCTTGGAATTTTGCTCTCTGTGTTGCTATTGTGAGTGATTTTTTAAAATGACATATTTGAACTTTTTGCTGACTGTAATATATGTATGTCTCTATATAAATGTAAATAGTTATATATCTTGTTTCCAATGACTTTTAAACTTATTTTATTAATAGAAATACCTTTTAAGTTAATTCTCTTGGATTTTCTAGGTACTCATATCATCTGAAAATAATGGCAGTTTGTTTTCTCATTTATTTCCAGGACTGTGCTAGCCTATAGGTCACCTTTGTGCAAAAACAGGATAAAAAGTATCTTATCTAGGTAGACATCTTTGGCTGGTTTGGTGCATGGATAGAAACTTTGTGAAAAGTACAGCTAAGGGCACTCTCCTCAGGGCAGATGCAGTCCCACCCCAGAGGATGCAGTGACTGGGCAGAACAACAGTTGCATTTCAGCTCCTCCACACCTCTGGCTTGGTGCCCCATGGGGTCGGGGGGAACTGTTCACCTTATAGGAGGGGAGTCTTACCCCGGCCCCTTCATTTGAATTTTACTCCCCACCACTTCCTATTTTATGTTTTATTGCTTTTTATGCTTTGGTCAGATTGTAGAACAAGGTTAACTAGTAGTGGTGATAGCAGTAGTTAGCTAGTTGTTTCTTTAATGCCATCGAGAGTGTGTGTGTATTTCTCTATTAAACATGCTGATTTGAGATAGATATTTGCTGATTTGAGATAGATTTAGGTTAGTATTCATCTGCATAGATAAGTTAGTGATTTTTCTATTTTCCCATAGTGACCCCTTAGAAAATGGAAAATAGATCCCATCAATGGCAGAGAGCAAAGAAACATATTAACTAGAAATAAATTTAAGAAATATGCATGAGATAGATATATGAGAAAGATCACAAAACTTTAGTTCAGAGCATTAAACAAGCTTTAATTAGTGGTAAGACATACTAATTCCTAGTTGAAAGGACTCGAAGTTGCAAAGATAATCAATTCCTCATAAATTAATATATAAATGCAATGCGTTACAAATAAAAATCCCAAGCGGGCTTTTATGTAAACTGACAAGTTGATTCTGAAGTTCATCTGGCAGAGTAAGTGCTCAAGCATAATTTAAAGTTGAGGTACTTCAAAAGTGGCACTGGCTCTGAGAAGAGTCGGTTTGTATAAACTATAATAATTTTCAAACTGAAGCTCTGTTGCAGGAAAGGCAAATACAGGGCGGGGCAGGAGTTAGTTTACAGTAGTGAGTATGCAAAACGCAGAGTTTATTCTCGTACTATCATTTATTAATGACTGCATTATTTTCCATACAAATAACTGTAAGCCCACTTGCCCTGCCGTGTCTATCAGTGTGACTGAAAAGAAAGTCTAGAAATACATGTGTGTGGGTGTTTATAAAATGCATGTATACGTATACATAGCAATGTTAGCTTTCTAAGTCAATGAGAAAATATAGACTACCAAATAAATAAACAGTGTTGAAATAATTATCAATCTAACATAAAATAGACACTTCTATGGCATATTACATAAATCATAAAATGCCAAATGGATTTAAGACCTAAATATAACACACTCAATTATAAAAGAATTGGAATAAAACATGAGAACTTTACATACACATGTATTTTAGGATATGCTAAGGTATTCTCAAGAAAGACATGAAATCTAGAAGCAATGTGGGAAAAAACAGAGCTTTATTTTTTTAAAAAGGTTAAAATTGGTACTAGGAAAATGTCCTACAAATTAAGACAAAGGGCAAATTACAGATAGGGCTTAAAAATTAGAGCATACATAGTAGGCAAAATGTTAACATCCTATATATGTGCGGCTCTCCCACACAGCGTGAGGGTGACAGGCGCTTTTTAGGAATAATCTCAGTCATTACCCCAGACGGGGAACTGCCACACAGAGAGGCAAAGCAGCTTGTTTAGACGCACGCTGCTCAAAAGTAGTGGCGACCGGACTTCAATCCAGGCAGTCTCTCCACGGTTGGCCTCTGAAATGCCAAGACTGAAGCTAACCAGTGTTGTGAATTTGGGGGAAAAGGAATTGATCACATTCTGTGCGTGGGAGTTTAAATTGACAAATTTTTGAAAGGAGATTTGGTAATCGTTAGGAACATTTATCACCTAAAGGGGGAAGGGTTGTCAGGAACATGTATAAAGGACACATGGACAAAACCAAAGGGGGGTAGGATGGAGGGCAGGAGGTGAGGGTGGTTGGAGTGGGGGGAGTGGTGGGGGAAAAATGGAGATAACTGCACTTGAACAAAAATGAAAAAATAAAGTATGTTTACCCTTTAGATCACCAATTCTCCTGTTCTCATCAGTGCACAAGGACAGTTCTTACCTACGGCATTATTTATAATATATTCGGCGCGTAATTTCATAATATTCTGTTTTTGTAACTGTGTGTATATAAAGTTTTATTTACAGAATGAAACATATTATAGACCTATCTGTGTATATCTACGAGCCCATCTATTTATTTCATGAACGAGTTCTGCAAGGACGCACACCTATCGGCTGCTAGTGCTCGTCTCTTGGGAAGGGATGAACGGATGGAGAGGCAGGTGTGGTTAGGGGTGAAAATATTAAAACTTTCACTTCTTAATACAGATTTCTACACTGTTAAATTTTAAAGTGAGGCTGTGATATTTAAGAATAAATTAAAAGGAAGTCCATTTCCAGTCAAGTTTTTAGAAGAAGCTCTTTTAAATTTAAAGAATGAATTTCATGTATTATCTATGGTATTTTCCTTATTACTGAGACAGCATGTTTTTTCTTATTTGGCTGATTGATTTGAAATGTAATATTAATAGATTTTTCTAATATTATACGGGCCTCATATTTATAAAATAAAGTCTTATTTTTTTCAGAGCTTGATGTTCCACTAATATATGCTAGAACTTTATGGCTAGTAATTGTTTAGAATTTTAAGATCTATTTTCATATACAAAATAGGTCTATAATTATCTTTTTGTATGATATTTTTGTTAGCTTGTTACAGCATTATGCTGGCTTTATAAAATGAACTTGATAGCTTTCCATTTTTTCCCAGCGCTTTGCCAAAATTTGTATGGTTTGAAATTAGATGTTATTTAAAACTTTGAGGGAGCTCACCAGTAAAATTAATTGTTATAATTACTCTTTGTTAAGCAAAACATTTTTCTTTTTTAATTCTAGCTTCTGGTTCTGCACATAAGGATCTTGGAAGTCACTGCTCTGTTCCAACAACAAATAAAAAGCTGAACAGATGAAAGAACTCAACCATTCTTTTCGCATCTGTAAGAGAAGGGAGGATGCAGGGCATACTGCACTGCCGCCCCTGGGACTGGAGAGACCAACATGGGCATCCAGGAGTCCTGGCTCACCTCAGGAGAGACTCGTGAGCAGAAACTTTCACAGGAACCAGTAACAAGGTAGGAAAACCAGGGTACCAGGGTTTTCTTACCTGTTACCCTGGAAAACCAGGGTACCAGGGTTTTCTTACCTGTTTTCTTTCGCAGGGTTCCTGCGAAAAGATTATAATTGTTGCATTGCTGAAGGCTCAGGGCAGAAATCTCTGAGAGTTAAAAACTCCAGTCATAGGCGTTCCCATAATATTGTGATATTTACCTCCAGGAGATCAACAAGATAGCCACAGTAAATACTGGGGAAAAATGCCCTTGGGCTTCCAATGCGGGGTGGGAAAGAAGGAACAATTTTGAAATATCCTAGAGGATTCTGTTTTTCTTAATAAAGTCTGCTTTCATTGTAAACTGGTTAACCAGGCCTAACCGCTGGGCGGTACTGCCACAGACTGATCTAGGGAAGGGGATACCCAACTCTGGCCCACCCAAGGGGAGAGAAAAAACAAGAAACACTTGTTCACAGTCCAGAGACCTAGGCTCTCTAAAAGACTGAGAATGGATCACAGGCGTGTAGAATGATTCCCCTCTCCACACAACCTACCAAGGCATTGCTAAAGGCCTCTTTACAGCAGTTTTTTTTTTTTTAATTTTTTTTTTAAACCTAGTATATCATGTACAGGTACCAAGAAAAAAAATTACAAGGCATACCAACAGGTCAAACACATAACTTGAAAAGACAGCAAGCATCAGAACCAGACATGGCAGGATATTGAAATGATCAGACTGGGAATTTAAACCAACTGTGATTAATATGCTAAGGTGCTAATGAAGAAACTGGACATCATAACGAACAGATGGGCAATGTACCAGAGAGATGGAACCCCCCCAAAAGAATCCAAAAGACATAGTAATGGTAAAAACACTGTAACAAAAATGAGGAATGCCTTTGATGGGCTTATTAACAGAGAGGTCACAGATGAGGAAAGAGTTTGTAAGCTAGAAGATATATTAATAAAATATTAACAAAATCCCCCCCAAGCCCCAGAACAAATGCTAAAACAAACAAACAAACAAAAAAACCCAGAACAGAATATCCAAGGACCATGTAACAACTACAAAAGGTGTAACCTACATGTAATGGGAATATAAGAAGGAAAAAAAGAGAAAGAAACAAACAAAAAATATATTTGAAACATAATGACTGAGAATTTCTCCAAATTAATTTCAGACACCAGACCGCACATTCAGGAAGCAAAGAGAATACTAAGCATGTTAAATACCCTAAAGAAAAATGACACCTAGGCATATTATTTTCACACTACAGATACCAAATATAAAGAAAAAAAATCCTGTAAGAAGTCCCAAGAAAAGACACCTTACCTAAACAGTGACAAAGAGTAGAATTGCGCCCAACTTCTCTCAGAAATCATGCAAACAAAAAGAGTGGGAGGAAATATTTCAAGTTTTGAGGGAAAGCCCCAGTAACTAAGAATTCTATACCATGTGCTATTATGCTTCAAAAGTGGAGAGAGATTTTTTCAGACAAAAGAAAAATTGAGGGAGTTTGTTGCAAGTAGATGTGTCCTGCAAAAAAAATGTCAAGTTTTTTAGAAGGAAAAAAATATAGATCAGAAACTCAGATCAAATAGGTTTATAGTTGTGAGTATGCAAAACACAGTTTATTCTTATTTATTAATTATTGTACTATTTTCCATATGAACAACTGTAAACCTAGTTTTGCCCCACCATGTATATTTAGTTTTCTCTGGAGCAATCACTAAAAAGTTAAAGGTTAAGTATGGCTAATATGCTAAAAAAATGGGGAGAAAATGAAAACTTGATGACCTAGATGTAATGGACCAATTCTTTCAAAGACCCAATCTGCCAAAACTCACACAAGGAGAAATAAACAAACTAAATAGGCTTATATCTATTTAAAAATGAATCAGTAATTAATAACCTTCAAAAACAAAAAGCAACAGGAACAGGATCACTGGTGGATTCTACCAGACATTTAAGAGAGAAATTGTGCCAATTCTCTATCATCTCTCCCAGAGGATAGAAGCAGAGGGAATACTCCTAGTTCACTCTATGAGGCCAGCATTACCCTAAACCAAAATCTGACAAAGGCTTTACAAGAAAGCTATGGGCCGTACAGACCGATATCTCTCATGAATATAAAGATCCTCAACAACAACAACAACAAGATCCTCAACAAAATATTAGTAAACTGAATCCAAAAATATAAAAAGAATTACACACCACAACCAAGTGGGATTTATCCTAGGTATATAAGGCACTTAGTTAAAATGAAAAACTTCTGCTCTCAGAAAGACAAGTTAAGAAAATTAGAAGATAAGCCACAACTGGGAGACAATATTTACAAAAGGCTAATCTGATAAAGGACCATTATCCAAAATATACAAAGAATTCTTATAACTCAACCATAAGAAAACACGATTAAAAAAACGGGCCAAAGACCTTCGCAGCTACCTCTCTGAAGAAGATGTGCGGATGGTAGATGAGCATATGAAAAGATGCTCCACATTTGATGCCATCAGGGACGTGCAAATGAAACGGCAAGATACCACTCTACTCCTGTAAGAATGGCCAGCATTCTGGAATACCGGCACTGCCAAATGACGGCCAGGATGTGGAGCAACAGACACTGTCATACATTCCTGCTGGCAATGCAAAAGGGTACAGCCACTTTGGAAGACAGTTTGTACGGGAGTTTTGTTTTTTTTTGTTTTTTTTTTGTTTTTTACAAGATTAAACATGCAGGAATACCTCTGAGATATCTGGGTTGTGTTCTAGACCTCCGCAATAAAGTGAGTATCTCGACGAAGCAAGTCATAATCTTTTTGCTGATAGAGGGTCTTGCCTTCAACTTGTAAAAATGCAATATCTGTGAAAGTCAATGACATGAACGGCACTAAAATGAGGAATGCCTGCACCCCTACTATGTATCTCAGTAGTCATGCTCCTTGGTATTTACTGAAATGAAGTGAATACTTCAACACGAAAACCTGCATGTGGATGTTCAGAGCAGTTTATTCCTAATTGCCAAAACTTGGAAACAACCAACATGTCCTTCAGCGGGTGAACAGATAAATCCACTGTGGTTCATTAAGACTATAGAATATTATTTAGTTGTTAAAAAGAAATGAACTATCAAGCCAGGAAAACACAGGGAGAAAACTTACATGCATGTTATTAACTGAAAGAAGCCAGTATGAAAAGCCTATATACTGTATGATTTAAAGTTACATGACATTCTGGAAAAGGCAAAACTATGGAGAAAAAAAGATCAATGGTCTCCAGGGATGGTAAGGTAGAGAGATGAATAGGCAGAGCAAGAGGATTTTTTCAGGCAGTGAAAATACTCTGTATGATATTACAATGATGGATTATACTTTTGTCCAAACCCACAGAATTTAAAATACTGAGACCGAACCCTGCGGTCAGCTGGCGACTGTGGGTGATCCTGCTGCAGAGGGTCACGCTCGGTGAGAACGGTGAGTGCTGCAATGTGCGAGGCTATGCATACAAGGGGCTGCGGGCAGATGGGAAACCTCTGTTCCTTCCTCTCACTTTTTCAAACCCAGAATTGCTCTACAATGAGGTCTTACATTCTTTCTGTATCTTCAGAATTTTTCCTACATCCTAAATTATTGGTTACAACTGTTTTCCCAGAAATTTAGAAGTAATCCGATTTTTAAACTTTTGTGCATAGTAGTCCCTTATGATTTATAATCCTCTCTATATAATGTAGCCCTTTAGCAATTTTATTTTTATTTGTGCTATTCTTTTATTAATTAGATTTTCTAGAGATTTGCCCATTTCTTTTTTCTTTAATCTTCCTAAGAACTTACTCTTATTTTTCTAAGGATTCAAATGAGAATATTTGCTATGATTTACATTTTTGGAATATTTACTTTTTGACATTGCTCATTAGTTTGTTTTCCTCAAGTATCATTTTAAGGAAACATGCCTGGGTTTTATTTTTCTTCCTTAGATTTGGTATACAGACTGGATGTTAATAATCTCATTTTGTTTATGCAAAACTGGTCATCCACAAAGTTAAAATTATGCCATTAGCTACTGTCCCCATTTCATGTAGAGCGGTAATTCTAATGAATATGTAAATGTGGTGATTACTTTTAAAGCAAAATACATACATGTTTACAAATAAATAGCTCACTTTCTTTGTTGTTTTTCTTACAGAACCATGGAGGCATTAAATGGAACTGATACGGAGTTGGTATATTAAAAAAAATGCAGGTTCCTTAGAGAAAAAAAAAGCAACTCAATATCTTAAGAGAAACGTATAGACTGAAGGAAGGAATTCTTATCCCCAACTAACACCCGGAGAGTGAAGAAGGCCAAGGACACGCACTTACACAGGACGAAGAGAACGGCACTCTCTGAGTTAGAACATGGCACATTCTCATTCTGAGGCCACCCTTCTCCCACCTTGCCTCTCACGTGGTGGCTGTGGAACCATTTCTGAGTATTGAGTTACACTAAACAGCTGGAGTTCTCTATGACAGGACTTCAGAACAACATGGCCTAGTGTCTTGAATGCATTCATTTGTAGTGATGTGGAGGGCTTTGGAAAATGCTGCCCTTTGGGAAGCAGCTTGAACTCCTGATAAGATAAATGCCACGAGATGCTATAAGAAACAACGAATCGGCACAAGGCTGTAGGAAGGTTCTCAGCTTGGGAGCCAGTCAGGGCTTTGCTTAATCCTGGCTCCAAGACTGCAGGACTGTATCTGTGGGCAAGACAGTGAACCTGAACTTTGCCACCTTCAACTGAGAATGAAAATGTTACTATTTATATTTCAGGGTTCTTGTGAGGATTAAATATAAACTATGTGTACAACATTTTTAGAACTCCGTATAAAACACTTCCAAAATACTGTTGAGTAAGTGGTAAGTCTATTTTTACTATGATGATGTGACTCTTATTTCAAAAAAGAGATTCAGGGTGTCTTTTGTGATTTCCAAATGAAGGCATCCCTGACATTCCTCCGTCACATCCCTGGCACGTTTCTGTCATTCAGCACTGTAATTACTTTTACGACACAGACAATTCAGTTCCACAAACATTTACCAAGTGTCTGTTCTGCTCAGGACTAGAGACTGGGTGGAGAGACAAAAATCAGAAAAAATGAGGCTCCCCTTAACAAATGTAGGTTCTTATCCATAAATTCACACCCCGATTATCTGACTCACCAAACAGTTCTGATGAGCAAACACCGTGGTCCAACACTGTCCTCTGAGTTCAGTTTGCCTGAGGCAGTATTCCTCTGAGGCCAGTGGAATTTTACTGCTTTCATCCATTTAACTTGTCCTACTTTTATGTGAAATCAGATGTGAGAACAGGAAGAACCTGGGAAGAACTTTTGGCCCTTTAGTGGTCCAAAGTGGAAACAGTTACATTTTATTAAAAATGAAGGAGTTTAGCAAAGCATTTTAAAATAGAATGATACGGGAGCTCAGCAGGTCATGGAAATGCTTTCTGAGGAATTTGCACAAGGACTCTCTTAGGGGGTAAAGATCAAAGATCAGCCATCCACAGCGTAAAGGATGCCATGGTTTTCATCTTGGCTTGTTCGGTATCATAAATAAACAGGGATATTGTGTGCATGGCTTGGCTGTGGCTCTCTGGGTATGAGAGGTAAGAAAACATATAATTTCTACATGTGAAAGGAATGTGAGGGGAATGTAATAAACTTTCAAATTTCAGGGGTGTAGGAAGTGGGCTTCCATTCAATATTTATGTGTAATCCTCCAGGATTCTGGGAATTAGTCTTTCTTTTCTATTGTGACATGTTTGATTTAAAAGGAATTCAAGTTCATCTGTTTGAAACAAAAGTTACCTTCACTATCTGTTTTTCTTTTCTCTGTCAGAAAATATTAAGAGAACCAGCTTATAAAGTGAGTTTAATGAGACTTGGGATGGTGAGCATACAATATACAGGATGATGTATTAAACAATTGTACACCTGAAACCTATAGAACTTTATTAACCAATGTCACCCCAATAAATTCAATAAAAATTTAATAACAAAAACAATGAGTTTATAGAATCACAATTTTCCTACATTCTTTTAACAACCCCACATAATACAACAGTGATAATCCAAAACAAATATTTAAAGGCAATTTGGGTCAGAAAATTTCAACTTTTCTTCTGTGAATTAGTAAGGAAGAAAATATTGATAAGAAAATCTTTGGTATTCTCTTGGAACTAAGTTCTATAAGATATCCTTGTGGAAAGTAAGGGAAGTCTGGACTAGACTATTTTCAGTGATGTATGGACACGTATCTGACTGGGTGTTTGATCTTAAGTAAATGGAAGCAAGAATAGGTGGATGGAAAGTTTAGAATATCTACTCATTCTGTCTATCTTATGCGGGTACTGAGTGCACCAATGTTGCATAAGGTTTTCTGTGAAACAGTATTTCTGAGATATTAATTGCTGTTAAATACTTATAAAAGGTCTCACTGTCAAATGAGTTTTAACTAAGTTAAACAGGTTTGCTCAGCGCATTTACTACTCAATAAGCCTTGTGGATTTCTAAGAAGTGGGCATAATCATTATTTGCTCATGGAATTGCGTGTATAAGCTTTCTAGATTATTTCTTCAAGGAATATTCTACTTGGAGACACAATATTATAAAGACAATTCTCCAATTACTGACTTATAACATCTCACTTTTTAAATGTTGGGCCATATCAATTTGTCCTTGCTAACGTTATGGAGTGGAATCACAGAACATCTGCTAGCATCACTTACGATGACTGATTAGGGAAAGTGTTAATGTGACTCACTCAGCCATGTTCAAAGCATGCATTACTCAGAGGGAATGTACAGAAACACTCTACTCTATGCAAGTCAGACAACTACAGAGTTCTATCTGTGTGAAACAGGAGTGAATCCATAGAAAACAATGTGTTGGTAAAGGGGCATTCAAAGCCTTCTAATATAAAAAATATAAAGAGAATTGGAAACATTTAACTCCAATATAAGATTACATAAAAACAACTATGTCTTTAAATATTTGAAAAAATGACATTTAGAAGAGTAATTACCTGTGTCACAACAGATAAAAATAGACCTAATACATAGACGTAACCAGGCTGCAGATTTTTTGACTCAACACAAGGAGCTGCTTGCTTATTCAGAGCCGTCCCAGAACGGCTGTGTCCTTGGAGGCAGTGCTGCCCAGGCTTCCCGTGAGTGCTGCTCCATGGGGACATTCGAAAGGGACATGGGGCTACCTCTCATTAGGAAACTGCAGGATGAGATGACAAGTAAGGTCCTCTTAACCTAGGGATTTTAGTAATTTTACTATAACTTTTCACATTAAAATGAGAATCCATGTAAACAGAAATGTCCCATGCCTTGAGTCACAAGATTCTTATGTTAAGCAGCATCAAAATAACATGATATCGTTTCAACAGATGCATGTGGAGTTCTTTAGGACTTTCGTGGATATGTTTCTGTAAATAATTTGGACAATATTATTTCAACCTTTCAGTCAATGGTTCACTTCTTCGAGAAGTGGAAACAAACTAACAAATGACCTCAGATCTGATCCATGTTTTATTAGTGACAGACAAAAGAGAGCCACGGCAAAATCCACAGTCTACACCCAGAACAGTAGCACATAAAGAACTTTTATAAAAATAAGCTATTTTTATATATAAAATTCAGCAACTGCCTTAATGTCATTAGTATACTTACCTTGAAATAATATTAAAAATAAGAGCTACCTTTGTTCTTGTCAATGGAGTGTACCCCGGCACAGGAACAGCTATGCCTCATGGTGACCCGATAGAGTCGGGACTGGTACTGCTACAGCTATTGCTTTAACAAGTGTCAAAACTGAGGCTGTAGGAAATAAAGCAACTTGTCCGGTCACCATGGCAGAGACTCCTAGTTGTTTCAGAAATATCACTTCCCTCTGTTTGGGAGCAAAAAAGGTATTTCACATTCTCTAGCTTCCCTTGCAGTCAGATGTAGACGGGAGACCTAGAGAGCAGAATTGAATTATGACACCCACATATGTTGCTTTTTATTGGAGTGGCCATGGAGTTCATGAGATTTTTTCCACAAGATGTCTCTAGTAGCGCTTAGTTGTCTTTAACTTCATTCAAAACAATTTTGTTTGATTGTATTGTGACAGCTGTCCTAGCAGGTTGTATTTTTAAAACACTTATCAAAACTGGTGAGTTTTTGTAGAGCCATTTTAATATTGAAGATGGGAGAAAATATGCGTTTTCAGCATATTATGCTTCAGTATTTGAAGAAGTACAAAAATGCAACTGAAATGCAAAAAAAGATTTGTGCAGTGTATGGAGAAGGTTCTGGGACTGATGAAATGTGTCAGAAGTGGTTTGTAGTTTCATGCTGGAGACTTCTCACTGGACGAAGCTCCAAGGTCGGGTAGACCCGTTGAAGTTGATAGCAATCAAATCAAGACATTAATTGAGAACAATCAATGCTCTGCCATGTGGGAAATAGCTGACATACTCAAAATATCCAAATCGATAAAGTTACTGGTGAAAATGAAATATGTGTCTTTTATTTTATGGAAAAAAACCTAAATGAACTTTTTGGCCAACCCAGTAGGAGTTTCCCCCTTTACGTACTGTTTCCATTTTGAACAATCAGGTTCAAATGACAACAAATCTCTGAGTAATTTGAGACTGAGATGGAAGGAGATGAATTACCACTAGGAGGGGGAGCCACCAACCTGACAAGCAAGAGAATTTGCCCTGGACTGTTATATGTGAATGAAACATAAACCTCTGGTATACATTTTGAGGTCTATTTGTTATGGCAACTAGCATTGTCCTAACTGGTATGTCACAAGAATTATAGATCGTGGAGGCAATTTTTAGACCCAGGCTGTGTGCTTCAAACACATGCCTTTCACTACTAAGTGAGCCCTCTTTTTTTTTTTTTTCTTGTATTAATTGTGATTAGTACTGAAACATTGGCATTTTTAACCTTTAGATCATAAAAATGCCTTTTTAAGATGGCTGATCAAAGTTTACTAATTTTATCATAGAACATACATTTTCAACACGATGATAACTGATCCTAGTTCCAGAACTTTAGATTTGCATTCAAGAAGTTGCAACACTTCAGTTTTTTAAAACAAGCTAGTTATCTCAGAAAATGAGAGAGAATACAGGTGGCAAAATAAAAAATGGACTAAAACTATAACTCTATTTATAATGTTTATGCAATGTTCATATATTATTCAAAATGTTCATAATTTTATTATTTAAAATGATAAGCACTTGCGATGTTATGATTTATAATAGTAATTATATTTGGTCTTCCTCCCCTTTTCTGACACAGAACCATAGGGATTTCCTAAGTGATGAGAGTCATAAAGTGTCTTTGGTCCTGTCAGTGAGATGGCTTTTGGAAAGCACCTAAGGGTGGCAGCTGGTTGCTAGGAGAATCACTCATGTGATTAGAGGATTAACCCATTTAGACTTACCCCCTGACCTCTGGGGAGGGGAGGAAAGCTGGAGGTTGAATCAATTGCTTCTGGCCAGTGATTTAATCAATCCTGCTTGTGAATTAAGGCCTCTATAAAAACCAGAAAGGAAGGGCTCAGAGAGCATGTGGAGATTTGGGGAGAGCAGCCTGCTCAGAGACGGCATGGAAACTCTGCACCCCTTCCTCATACCCTCCCCCTATGTGTCTCTTCCATATGGCTGTTGCTGAGTTAGATCCTTCTATAAGAAACCTGAATTTAGCAAATAAAATGTTTGAGTTCTGTGAGGCACTCTAGCAAATCAATAGACGCCATTGGTCTTTGGAACCTCCGATATATAGTCATTCGGTCGAAAGGCCAAGTGATAACCTAGACTTTTGATTGGCCTTGAAGTGTTTGTGGAAGAGGCAGTTTTGTAGGATTGAGCCCTTAACCTGTGGGATCTGATGCTATCTTCAGGTGGGTAGTGTTAAAATTGGGTCAGACTGTAGGACCTCCAGCTGATGTTGGAGCACTGCTTGTGGGTGCTGTGAAGACCTGCCCCCCATCAGTACCCACACACTGGGAATGGGTGGTCAGATCCTCTAGCACCCTATGAGACTATACTAGTGTTATTCTCTTTTTGCAGATAAGAATGTTAAGTCATAGATTAGGTGACTTCCTAAAGTTATACTGCTGGTAAGACATGAAGCCAGAATAGGAACCCAGGGAATCTGCTTTCAAGGCTCTGGTCTCAAACACGAGGGCACACTGTCTCAGAGAAGCATGACAAGAAGGTCAATGGATTGGGCTCTTTATTCTGGAGAGAAAGAGAGGCAACATGTCAGTAACCCTCTGAAAGTATATAATAGATTGTTAAAAAGAGAATGATGCCTGTTTAGTAGGAAGTGATCTTATAATTCTTATGACATTTATAAAACATCATCAAGCACATGTTTACACTAAGTACTGCTGAAGAATGAATTAGAATACAGAGGAGATAGAAAAATTTCTCTTCCAAAATTTGTAAGATTAAGATAAATGTGCAGATGGGGAGAGAGAGGCCCGAGTCAGAAAGTTTCCTCCCTACCTCAGTTCTTGTCTCGCTGCAAGAGATGAATTTAGGCAAGAGACAAACATGTACAGTGGAAATGAGATAGTTTATTTATGAAACGTGTACAAGCATGGAGCTGTAAGATGGCACCTGGCAAGTCTAAATTCCCCATATATAAAGGAAAGCAAGTTATTAGTAAGTTGGTTAGTAAGTTAGTGAGTTTGGTCTATATACTTGAGCCAAGCCTACAAGTGGGTACATAGCTAATCTAAGTATGCCGACTATTGGGGTTCAGGTGTTATATACCTCAGCTGGCTTCTAGGGCTCCCCCTTCCCCCCCTTTTGGAATAATGTACAGCTACAAAGTCTTTTTTATTTTTTATCAGTTAGTAAAGGCTCTTTATCTTAGTGAAATTATTATAGGAGCTCCCTTTCCCAGCTTAGAATCTTAAGAGATACCCCTCCTTCCTGTACAATTTCTGCTTGTGACATTCAGGACATCCAGCAATCTTATGAAACCAAGCTCAGGACTGCTGAGTCAATTGGTGAGACATGTCTCTCTTTTGCTTCTAGCCTCCCGTACTATGTTCTTTGTTAGATTGTAATGGCGAGGGCCCTGCCTTTATTTCCCCTCTAGCCACTCATTCCTAGCTGCTATCTAACATAAAGAGTAGCATCCTTATGATTTAGATGGTTTATGTGTAGTTGAATTGGAAACTCAGGGAATAAACTAGAATTCTAGGTGCTTATGTGGGAGATCATGTGAGATACCAGCCAAGAGTATCAACCCCATTTACTTTACACAGGTTTGTTACCATGTCTCAAACCATGTGATTCTGCCATTACGGTCCTAGGTAATTGAACAAGGACTGTCATAGAGGAAGGCATCTACAAGCTGTTTAGTGGTCCATGCGGGGGGTCTGTCTACCTAAGGAGCTCTGTCCCACGAGAGTACCCTAAGCTGAGATGATGTATGGTCAACCTAATGAGAAGCCCTTTTCTTAGTGAGTATAAATATGAGACATAAAGAGAAGGAATCAGCAATTACTAGAGCAGCAGATGCTAAGGGACTCATAGAAGCAAAACAGTAAGTGAAGCTCTGAAGTGGAAAAAAGGAGAATTGTGTTATACGACTATTCAGGAAGAGTAGCTGTCTTTCCTCATGTCCCCATGTAATTTCACACCCTACGCCTTAATCAAATATATTAGTTTTATATTGCTGCTGTACTAAATTAGCACAAACTTAGTGGCTTAAAACAATACAAATGTATGATCTTACAGTTCTACAGAACAGAAGTCTGAACTGAGTCTTGCTGGGCTAAGTCAAGCTGTCAGCAGGGTTGCCTGGAGGTTTGGGGAATATATTTACTTATTTACTTACTTACTATGCCTTTTACAACTTCCAGAAGCTGCTTGTGTTCCTTGATTCAGGGTCCCCTTCCAACTTCGAAGCCAGCAATGGCTAGTCAGGCCTTTCTCTCGAGGCCATCTCTCTGGTTCTTCTGCCTCTTCTGCCTTCTCCATTTAAGGAAGTGGGCTCACCCAGATAATCCAGGATAATCTTATTTTAAAGTCAGCTGATAAGTAACCTTAATTGCATCTGAAACCTTAATTCCTTTTCACCATGTAAAGATGACGTACTCACAGGCCCTGGGGGTTAAGATGAGGACATCTTTGGGGGGAGGCATTATTCTCTCTAATAACCAGGTGTAATACAAATGTATTATTTATAAATATTAAATTAAAAATGTTATTTGCTTGCAACTTTCTACCACTGATACTTAGTAATGACGTTGAAGGCTCTATGATATGGATGGGCTAATAGTTAACCTCCTAGACCATGTTGGGGCTTTTCCCATATAATTGTACATTTATTACTATATATGCTTATTTATTTTATGAAATTAAGATATCTATTTAAGCTTAAGGGCCATGGTGTTTTAAGTAAGGGATTCTGAAACAGGAAAAGCCACTGGAGCAATCTCATCATAAATGGACTCAGTATGTCCAGAATACGAGCATATTAAATAACAATTTGTTAGGTACTTAGAACCATGAAGTGTTATAATAATCTAAGCACCATTCAAATCTCAGTGACAAATTGGGTGTCATAGATATGGATAGTTTTTAGTAAATATTTTATATGCTGGTATTAAATATGAGCATTTAGTACACACTCAGAAGCACACAATTGCTTCACAGAGTGTCATAGTGAGAGCTTGAATTGACTATATAACTCTCTACTACAGTTTCCCAAGTAAGGCAGTGATTCCCTTCCATTATTTTCCTGAAAAGTATTCTCATCTGGTAGACTCTATCAAGATCAAGTAATGGGGTCTTGTTACCTTCATGAGTTACTGGACTATTCTGATTGTTGTCTGGGGTGACATACATAAACAGGTCTAACTAAAGGTGTGCATTTATCTCTGCTCCATCCTTAAAATGACAGTAAAAGACTAAAATGAAGGAGGACACCAACCCATGAGGATAAACCAATGGAGTAGAAACAGTAGACAAAAGAGGAAACACAATTTTGGAAGATGAAGAATGCACAGAGGAATGGCCACAGACTTAGAAGAAACTGAAACATAAGTGCCTGTAGAAGGTGCTGAGCATGTAAAGCAAGGTAAAGGGCCTGCAGAACTCCAGAAAAGCTCAGACTTACTGACCTCTGGTGTTAGGGAAAATACAGAAGGCTACCTCATGGCAAATGGATGGACTGAAGGTTGTTTACAGAGCAGTTAGACTTTCTGATACTCATTCCATGTGGAGTTTCTGGATTCAATGACAACAAGTATAATGGAGTAACCTGCAATTGACCCTACTCCGTATTCAAAGTCAGCATGCTCTGTCCATTCATACAGAGCTTCCAGTAAAATTTTTAGTGTGTTACTTTTAATTATAAAGAATCAAGAATCACATTTGAGGAAAGACTCCAATATAAAACTTAGAGATCAAAGTCAATAAGAGAATTGAGCAGAGAAGAAAGAAAATAGAGAAAGCAGAAAACAGATCAAAATAAAAACTTCAAAAATATCGTTAATCGCTAAGAGAATATAATGTAATCAGGAAACCAGAACACTTCTCCAAGGAGGGCATACAGAAACATATGCAAAGATGCTCAGCATCACTAGCCATCAGAGAGATGCAAGTTAAAACCACAATGAGATACCACTTCACATGGGCCAGAATGGCCATCATAACCAAATCAACAAACAAGTGTTGGCGAGGTTGTGGAGAAAAGGGAACCCTAGTACATTGTTGGTGGGAATGCAGACTGGTGCAGCCACTGTGGAAAACAGTATGGAATTTCCTCAGACAACTAAAAACAGAACTGCCTTTGGATCTGGCAATTCCACTGCTGGGATTATATCTTAAGAACCCTGAAACATCAATTCAAAAGAACCTATGCACCCCAATATTTATAGCAGCACAATTTATAATAGCTAATTGTTGGAAGAAACCTAAGTGCCTGTCAGTAACTGAGTGGATCAAACAACTCTGGTACATTTACACAATGGAATTCTATGCAGCAGAAAGAAAGAAGGAGCTCCTACCCTTCGAGACATCATGGGTGGAACTGGAGAGCATTATGCTAAGTGAAATAAGCTAGGCAGTGAAAGACAAATACCATATGATCTCACCTGTAAGTGTAACCTAATCAACAAGGCACACAAACAAGAAAAATAGAACCAGAGACATTGAAATAATGAGCAAACTGACAGTAACCACAGGGAAGTAGGAGGGGCTAACGGGGTGAAAAGGAAGAAGGGTCATCAAGGAACATGTATAAAGGACACATGGACAAAGCCAAAGTGGTGTAGGATAGAGAGTGGAAGGTGGGGATGGGTGGGGTGGGTGAAGTGGTGGGGGGGAAATGGAGACAACTGTACTTGAACAACAATACAAAGAGGGAAAAAAAGGACAATTAAAAAACAGTACAAGGTTCATGGAAATCATCAAAGAAAAAGCATTAATATATTCTAGATGACAGAGATGTAAGTCTCAGATTGAAAGAGTTCACCAAATGTCCAGCGTGATGAATAATAAGTAAATGAAAACCCATATCTTGAAACATCACAGAATTTCAGAATACCAGGTACTAAAACGATGCCCTTAGGAGCTTCCCAAGGTGGGTAACCCCAAGGCAGCACGTACACATAAAATGAAAATCAAAATGGCTGCAATAGCAACACTGGATGTTAAAAGTGAGTGGAGTAATGCCTAAAAAGTTCTAGGTAAAAGTTATTTTTAACCTAGATTCTATAGTTAGTGTAGTGGGCGGATAAGGTGCCTGCCATGCTCCGTGACTGTTGGTGTTCCTGCCCTTAGGTGATGCCTTTTCTTCAAAATGGGTAGGACCTGTGACTATTTTCTAATCAACAGAATCTGACAAAGGTGATAGAATATATATACATGACTGTCTGCTTGTGTTCTACAAAATTGTAGAGACTGTCATACTAGAGTCTGTCTGTCTGTCTGTCTTTCTCTCTCTCTCTCTTCTAGCTTTGAGAAACCAAGCAGCTGTGTGGGGAAACCCCATATTTCTTGGGGTTGAGGGTAGTCTCTGGCTGAAGCTGTGAGTGCTATAAATGTAGGGAAGGGAATCCTGCCCACAACATGTGTCAGCCAATCTTTCCCTAAACCTCAGATGCAATTGTGGCCTGAGTTATCACCTTGGCTGTGGCCTTGGAGGACTTCGCTCATCTGTGCCCAGACTCATGGCCTACAGAAACTGTGTTGTATTAAGTTGCTAAGTCTCTGGTAATGTTGTTTCATAGCAATAGAAAACTGATATACCCAGCAAACTTGTTTAACTGGGAAGGTAGAATAAAGACATTTTCAGACATATTAGGCCTATGAAATATGTTTTAAACTTGTCTGAGAGTCGACTCCTCAGAGCTCTACATCTATCAAACATGGATGGCATTCAGAATGTGAGGTGCGAAAGCACGCTACAAAATAAACAGAAAGTTGGCCTGGCAAGTGGTAATTACGATAGGAGACAGTTTATTGTGAGCAATATCGGACATCTGAGAAGATACCGAGAACCACACAGTCTATTTCTTTGGAACCCCATTCTGTTCAGAGTACTGTAGTATGCAAAGCAGTATACAAATAAGTCAGTGAGTGAGAGAATTATTAAAGTAGAACGATAAAAAACTCAGATCAACCAAGCACTGACTGAATTTGTAGTCAGGTTTGTAAATGCAGCTAGTGCTGTCATGAACAATGAGTGATATCTTCAACTGCAAAGAAGAGTATGTATTTGTATAAATTCCATTTGCCCCAACCCCTGTCCTGAGCCCCTAAGGATTAGTCTGCCCCAGAAGGCAGAGTAATGCTTCTTTAAATGACATGGTCAGATCAAATCATTCCTCTACTCAAACTTCCCAAGGGCTTTCTCATTTCCCCTCACTCAGTTCACAGTTTGTTTCCTCCTCAATATCTTTACTCTTACTGAGCCCTTTGCCTGCACAGGCATGTATGTGGCTCACACCCTCCCATCTCTCCGCTTTAAGCACCACCACCTCAGAGAAGCTCTCCCTCCTTGTACTGCCTCAATTAGTGGCCCCTCACCCTGATTTTATTTTTTTTTTGGTACTCTTACCATTATTTATCAACTTTACATTTCCTGACCCCCTACCAGATTGTGAGATCCTCAGGGAGGAACGTTTTTCATTGTTTTTTTATTATTCCATCAACAAACCCACACTTTTGGTGATCAATTAATATTTAATGAAGGGATGACTGGATTAACTTTCAAAGTAGAGCATTCATTTTTCTCCAAATAAAAATAAAATAATAACATAAACCAGATTTCATTCTATACTATTTAAAGTTCTTCCAAGGACTTATATGTATGACCTATGGACAAAACTAAAGGGAGGGGAAAGGGGGGCTAAGGGGGTGGGGGGCAAGAAGGGGGAGAAAGTGGGACAACTGTAACAACATAATCAATAAAATATAGTTTAAAAAAATAAATAAAGTTCTTCCAAATATGCACATTTGCTTCAAAAAGTTAAATGCAAGAAAGCTGCTCATGAGTAATGGACAGACAGAATTCTGAAGAAATGAAATAGAATAGAATATATATTTTTCATTATCTCCATAACTGGGAATTCATGTTATTTTAATCATGAAGGCAGGGGTAAAGATTGGTATTATGCTATTTGTTTTTTGATGTTCTGGGTGTGATCGACTTGAAAAGGGATAATGTTCTCTTTAGTGTGTTGGAGTGTTAGGCAGAATGTAAGAGAGCATTTACCCCTATCCTGACCATCACACTTAATTGAAATGTGCATTAGAGGAAGTCTCAGTAGTAATCCCATCCTCCCACAAGTTAATTTTTATTTTGTTTAAGTTAGATCTCTACCTCATTGCTTGGCATTAATGATTTTTCAGTAATATAAAGAGCAGATGAGAAGTGAAGAACTAGCTTTAAATGAGTTGAGAAGCCAGCAGGTCACTGAGGAGAAGAGGTGAGTTTGCAAGCTCTTCCCAGTAGTTGTACTTAATAAGACGCAGCCAAGTAAAAGGAAGGCGGGCATTTCAGGAGCCATTGTTATTGCAACACAGATTCCGGATGGGCTTGGAGTTGGAGTGGACAGTGTCACCACCTTTACTGGTAATACAAGAGTCCTATTCAATTCTTTTAACTCACCTGTGTCGTTCTATAATTTATAAAATGTGGGCAATTCTACCTGACTCTCTTCAGTGTTCCAGTGGAAAACATGTGGAAGAAAAGCATAGTGATGAATCGTACTATTGTCATATTACATGATGTTACACCAAACTCAGCTAAAATTCCTGTGGTTACTATATAAACTCAACTCACCCTATTTCAACTAAGGTGACCAACAATCCCAGTTTGCTGGGACTTCCCTGGGCTCAGCGCTGAAAGTCCTGCACACCAAGAAACTTCTTAGTCCCAGGCAAACCAGAACAACTGGCCACCCTAATGTATTCCCCCGAGGTCCAGTCTGGCGGGGCCATCATTAAGGCCATGGCAGGTTGTTTGGAGTTAGAAGTACTGTAGTTTGTCCTTCCAGAAAATCCTGGTTCCATTCCAATCGCCTGTACTTAATTCTTGCTGGTTGTCTGACTAGAAAGAGCAGGTCACCCCACTGCTTTAGCCTGAGGATAAACACTCAACACTTGTCAAAACCTTTTATCCAGCAATTCTTTTCTTAAAATTTAGAGGAAAAACAAACATGTATATATAAGGCTATCTATTATAGTATTATTTATTTTTAATAGTAAACATTGGAAATCAGCTTAAATGTCCACAATGGGGGTTAATTTAGTGAAATACATTAAATTCATATAATGAAAGATTACATAGGCATTAAAATTGTAGTTTTTGCAAGCTATCTAATGATAGGGAAAAAGGCTTCTAAAATAGCATTAACATGGCAATAGATATAAAGTTGTAAAGTTGTATATTGTCATTGACATGACAATAGAGATAAAGTTGTATATACTGTACACAAGAAAAGACTGAGAGGAAATATATGACAACATCAACAGCAGTTATCTTTGTATGACCATTATATATTTTATGCTTTCTTTGTAATGAACACAACAAAATGATTATTGAGAAAACCCTTGGCACTTAGATTAGTGGTTCTTCAACTTAAGTTGCCTAAGGAGCATCTTTTCTAAGTCATATTTCTCGGCTCTGCCTTAAAATATTCTGAATCAGGTTCTAAGCAAAGCTCTTGAAACTTCAGTTTTACCATCACCCCAGAAGATTCTAATGCGTGTACCATGAACTACTTGGAGAAATACCAGCTGGAGTGTGTCCGTGTACCTGTAACCTATTTGTCTATTCTTTTATCTGGCAAGTTAGTCCAACAAGCAGATAGAAGAAATAATTGTTTAATTGGTGGAATGTCAAATTACCATCAGCTGCCCAACCAAATTTACTGCAACTACTGATTAACAGTTGAAAGCTCGCCATTGGATCTTCGTCCTTCAGCCTGAGGTTGACCACTGAAGGAATGCATCAGTATCGCTTCTGGAGATTTGTGAGTGCGTGAGCATGTGCTGGCACACGTACACATGCACACACACATGCTGACTTTCCCAGGCCGGGCACGACACAGTCAAACTTTGGGAATCGGAATCTCTGAGTGGGAGACTGAGGCATGCACAGGCCTAGCTCTACCTGCTATTTGGATATTCGCCCCTCTTCAACAGCTACCGTGGAGCCTAGCATGAAGGTTCTTGTTAAAACGTAAATACCTATAGAGGGGTAGAACTTTGAAACCGTTACTAATTATAAGCATCTTAGTAAAATTAAATTTGTCAGGTCTATTTCTGAAAGCATACTTTAATGAAGATAGAAGGAAAGAACATGAAGATCTTGGTATGTGAGGAGGAATGGGGAATGGCTGAAAAAATGTAGTAATTTAAAGAAGCCTTAACAAGTAGGAATTGGTGGTCCTAGAGACTATCAGCCTCACATTTTGCATAAGGTGGCCCTTGGCACTGCAGGGTGCTTTACCAAATCCAAAAAGATAATTAGGTGCTATTGGTGAATAAAGCTCAAAAGTTAAATTGCTCACATTTTCAACAATTGCTGAATAGTCAGTGCAGCAGAAAGCGCCATTTCATTAGAGCTTTTTGCTCTCTAGTAAGTGGTTCATTATCAATTATGCAGCACTTATGCAGATTTGCTTGGACTTACACCTTCATGGCCATACTTCCCATATTCCTTAATTTTCTCCCGGATATCAATGGCTGGTCTTCAAATTTATGCTTCTGATGTGTTCTCATTCCAACAAGGTGGGTCAGTTCAGAAGGGAAGGAGTCAATTTCTGGTACAAAAAAAGCCTATTTTTGAAATGAAATGCATTTTAACTTTTTACCTGCTAGGTTCCAAAGCTAGCTCACTCCTTTGAAGAATGAGGTGAGAAGCAGATAAGTTTTCTAATGCCGGAGGTGGAGGTCACAGGAGCTTTTCATCAGAGAATAATGGTTGCCTCAGAACCAGCTTGGCATCCCCTTGAAGACTCAAGGAACGTGGCGGAAGCTCTGTGTGTATGTCAGGGAACAGAAAATAGTTTGGGCAGCTGCAATTTGTGCCGGGACTGTTCTGTATTCAGAAACTCAAACCACTTGTCTTTAGTTTACCTAGGAAAGGGAAGCAGTATTTCTCTCACACAGTTGTTATAAAATGGAGTCACTTAAATATAAAAAGAGGAGAAGGCTAATTGTTCCATAGCACATGTTCGTACTTAGGAACTGGAGTAAGGAGAATAGGAAAAGGTCAGTTGGAAAGATAGTGCATGGTTAAGTAAAGAATTATTCAGTTCTATTCCAGCTCCCTCCTTCTACCTTCCTGGTATAGACTGGAAAGTGACTTGTATTAATGAAGCTTGTTAACAAAGGCAAGATCAGTGGGGAAAGAGAATCATTAAGTAGAGTTATATCTAAGTTATTTTATGAAGATAACAACTCTCACCTGAATAGATTTGGGTAATGCATGTATGTACCTGACTCTGATCCAAGGGGCATATTGCCCAGAACACAGCACTTGAGCTGCTCAAATTGCAGGAGGCACCCCTGCCTTCTGCCTTCTCCGAATACTCGGAGTTTTGATGCTCGGGCGCTCCACTGCTGTCTTGCTTTCTAGGCTGTACCAACACCTGCCCCCACAAACACTGCATAAACTGAATGTAGGCTCCATATAAGCCGGTGCTGAATGAATGAACAATTCTATTAAGCCTTTTTGATCAATCACTTCTACAAGAGCCTTGAAGACATAAAGCGTTCTGGGAAATTTAACATTTAGCCAATGATCTGACAATGATATAGAATGTTAGAGCTGGAACGGAAGTCTTGTGTTGCTGGGACCATTTTACAGATGAGAAATCTGAGGCCTGAAAGGTTAAGTTAATGTTGACACAGAAACCTAATGTATAACCTAAGTTAGGAAATACACCTTGCTGAAGAGTTACCTATGCTATTACATACACACAAAAGCTTCCTGAGTGGGGTGAGATTATTGCCATTTTTATAAGTTAATACCTGGAGCTCCAAGAGGTTAAATAACTTTTTAAAAGGCAGCTTGGAAGTAAGTGGCCATGCCAGACTGAGGTCTGTTTGAATCTGGAGTATTCTTTTTTAATTCTAAACTCTTTTATTATTTTATTTTATTTTTATTTTTTTTTGCCTCCACTTTTTTTTATTGTATTTTTTCCCTTACCATTTAGTCCCCTTCTACCCCCATCTCCCCAGCAATTGTGGAATTTTCTTTTCCTTCCACGTAGGTGTTTCTCAAAGCTGGCTGATGTTCCAAACCCCCCAAGCACTGTCTTCTCTAACACCGCCTGCAGGATCCTGCCTGAGATTGGGAGGCATGCAGAAAGCAAGATTGGGTTTGCATGAAGACGTGTAGGCTGGGGGACCTGCTCTGTTCCACAAGCCCTTGTTTTATGTTGTATATCCTAATTTATCTAAACTTCAACCCCAAGGCCATGGTCTACCTTCCGTCTTCAGTGCTATTTGCAGCCAGCCTCACTCAGACCCAGGCCACCTTTGATCTGCTTCCTGTCTATAGATTTGTCTTAAAGTTTCATATAAATGAAATTACAAAGTATTCTGACCTCTTTCACTTACTATATTTTTTAATTTTCCAATTATGGTTGACATACACTATTATATTAGTTTCAGCTGTACAACATGGTTGTTAGACATGTATAGAACTTATGAGGTGATCCCCTTGATTAAGTCTAGTCCCCGCCTGACATCGTACGTAGTTGTTACGATATTATGGACAATATTCCCTCCGCTGCACTTTCCATCCCCATGACTGTTCTGTAACTACCAAATTGTACTTCTCAATCCCTTCACTTTTCTTACCCCCTCCCTTCTGGCAACATCAGTTTGTAATCTGTATCTATGAGTTTGTGTCTGCTTTGTTTGTTCATTTATTTTGTTTTAGAGATTTTCTAAGGTTCACTCAGACTGTAGCATGTTTTTCTGCTTTGTCCCTTTTCGTGGCTGACTAGTAGTGCATTGGGTCAGTGTACTTCAGGGAAGAAAGCCCAAGCTCTTTAGCTCAAAATACAAGCCTTTAATAACCTGGCTGCCACCGGTACCACTATCTCCTGTTGACATCCTTCTGCCGGCCGCAGCCTGACAGTTTACTCCAGCAATGCTGAACTACTTGCAGCTTTCAAGTGTACTGTTTTTTTCAATGTAGCTTTTAAATAATAATAGCAATATACTAAAGCTCTATCTGCTTTGAACACCCATATGCCACATTGCCCAGCCCTAATTATGTCCTGCACCACATTTCTTTACTTGACTCATTTTTTTCAAAACTCAACTCAAAAGCCACCTGCTCGAAGAAAGCTTCCCTGACGTATAACCATTTCAGCCCGACCCTAGCCCGATGAAACGTTGGCAGGTGCTGCAGTACTGCGTCGATTCCTCTATATATTATATCATACTAAAAACACTCATGTCTGGTTGCGTCTACATGCTTCTCACAATAAGGTTATTGAAGGAGCTGTGTCTTTCTATCTTTAGCATCTAGAACAATATGACATGGGGCAGGAATGTAAAATCTTTAAAAATACGAAAATTCTATCCATGACCTGTCTTGTGGCTAAATGTTCTAAATGCTCCTAAAGTAAATGTGGCGAGAATCTGAGCACTATTGACAAGAAAAAAGGGTAATTATTTCCAAATGCAGTTGTTCAGTGAATTATTGGTAGGCTAGAATTACTACAACCCATATCACGAATTATTTGTAAGCCCTTTCAATTTTTTTTCATGGGCTGATTCTTATTGTAACTTCAGTGATTATCAAACCAAAAAGAGTCTTAGGTATTACCTAATTTAGGCATCTTGTTTCTGTAATGAGTATTTCTGAGGTCCAGGGAATGAAATGACTGAAGTTCACACACCTTATGGATTACCTGGAAAGAGAAACTAGCTTCTGTGGACGGTTCTTCCCATGGCAAGATGCTTTACCCTCTTTCCAAAGGATGGAAACAATGCCCATAGGTAGCTCCAGGGATGAGGGAGGGGACTGTGAAGTCCGACTGCCCATCCATTCTCGCACTCGCACTTACGGGCTGTGAGAACTTGTGGAGGGCACTTCACCTCTCTGTTACCTCTGCTTCCCCACATCAAATGTGGGTTTTTAATTCCATCTCCTGCATCAGTGACTTAACTATTGTCTCCTGGCTTCAACCCCATCCTTTCTGTACTCTGTTTTGGATTCTTGGGGTTGGGGTGGATCCCCTTGGCAGAGGCCACTAGAAAGAGTCCGAGAGACTGAACGTAGAAGAAAGGCCACATTCCTGATTGGATTTTCTATTGTCAGCTTCACACTAGCAACACTCTGACCCCAAGTAGCAGTTAATTCCAGTGATTCATTTATTATATACACATATATTTTCTTCCCAGCACAGGCAGAAACAGTCTCACTGAACCTCATCAGAAATATCAGCACCAACCATGCTGTGCTCTCCTTTTCAGAAGTTTTCGTTTTCACTCCACAAGGTCCCTCCTTCAAGCTTATAAATTTTAATCATTGTAAACGCATCCATCTGTTCCGCTGGCCTTGGTGGGGGTAGCTGCTTCCGGTAATTACAACCTCCCTGCTCCTTTTCTGTCTTTTTAGTTCTTCAGTCTCTAGTTAGCAATTCTCTTTATTAAATTCTCTCTGGTAAAATACGTGATGTGGTTTGTGTCTCCTGACTAGACCCTTGCTGTTTCCTCAAAGGGTTGTTGTGAACATTGAAATAGTTGTCCACAGAAAGGTCATAACCATGCCTGGCACATTGAAAGGGCTCGGGAAGTGTTCGCTATTTGGCATTCCTAATTAAGTGGTCCACTGCTTGAGAATAAATGTGTATCTGCTATGAATATTTCCTTTTACATATTTTCTTCCTCAAGAACAGTAAAGGAAAGGCTAAGCACGCAGGCCTCATGTTTTGTTTGGGGTTTTCCTATACTCGTGCATCCTTATGGAATTGTTTCAAGTTTGTGGGAGGCATCGGAATCTTGTTCCCCAGATCAGCTTTATGGGGGTTACTTACTCCTCACAATGGCGACTCTCATGCCACCATCTAGTTAACTCCCCTGCGGGAAGAAAATCTCTGGAGGGAGTGTTATGCCCGTGAGTCATCTGCACTAATTTTCAAAACAGCAAACTGCACAGAGCGCTGAACATACATCAAGAACTGACTCGTTCTCTGTGAGGCTTGTTTTTCACTGAATTCAACCCCAACCAACATTATGGCTTCCATATGCCCCCTTCTTTCTGGGTTCTTTGTAATTTGTAGACTGTCTCTTTTTAAAATTTCTATTTCACACAATTTTCACTAAACATTCCAACACATCCTTCTGCTTTTACATAGATGCTTTCTTCCCATTACTTCACATGCTTCCCTGGTTAGATGCAAACTCTAGATTTTATTCGTTCATTCAGTCCCAATGGATTGTCCCCCATTTCTTTTGCTGTGCAAGTGGTCAATGCTCTACTTATACTTAAACTGAATTGCAGGGGGGAAAAAGGGAAAAACATGTTGACAGTGGCCTGAGATAAATTGGAAATTATCTTTTAGGTTATAGAACTGTGGGAAAATAGATATTGTGGGGGTTTGCTTCTATTTCTAGGCATAGTTATTACCTATGATAGTGACTTGATTTACTAAGATATGTAAGTTGGTTCTGCCCTTACTTATTAGTCAACATATTAGCATTTTTGTTAGAGTCCAGTGCAGGAGGTGGGGAGGGAAGATGCTCTGTGTGTGTGTGTGTGTGTGTGTGTGTGTGTGTGAGAGAGAGAGAGAGAGAGAGAGAGAGAGACAGACAGACAGACAGACAGAGAGAAAGAGAGAGACAGAGCAAGCATATAGGTGCATATTTGGGAGTGAAGGTCAGGCTGGGGGCAATGACTAACCACTGACTATAGCAGTAATTGCTCTGTACTTAATTCAGGCAGCTTTCTTGGTCATACTTAGTAGCCAAAGGAGGCTGCTCCGGCAGTATTAGTTAATATGCTGGTAAGACTCTTTGAATGTTAAATCTCCATGTTTTCACCATACTTTGCCCAGACTCGAGAGGTCAACACATAGCTGTGAATTTAAGCAAATTCATTGTAGAGGGAAAGAAAAGCTTTCTTGCTTCTGTTTTAAATGTTTCCACAATTGAGCTAAATCTAAATCAAAGCAATATTAATAAAGCAGTGCAACTTGATTAACTCAGACCAACCAAAAGAAAACATTCTTTCCACGATCAAGGTTTCTATTTCATAAACAACAGGAATATACAATAAAATATAGATAGCAATACTTAGAAAGAGAGAAAGTTCTGGTGGAATGCTTTTCCCCCTTGATACAGAATGAAATTTAACAAGTATGGACCCCACAGGGTCTTTCTTGTACTCTTTACATAGAAAAAAGACTTCGTAGGGAAATGGGAGATAGGCAAAGCTAATTTATATGCCTTAACATGTCTCCTTTTCTCTTTCAGTCTCCTCTGGGAAACGTCTCTCCCAAAGGCTTTTCCCTTTTTGTTGTCCACCCAGGTGCTGTTCGGGCTCTTGTTATAAGCTTGCCAATTTACTCCCACTTTCTGTTGCTATTAAATTATCCAACTACCTCACAATTAAAACTTGTTCCAACTACTGAAGAATTGCTGCCCAGAACTGACTTAGCCCTCTCTCTATGTACACACTACATGTGATGAAACTTCAGGACTTTCTTGATATGTTTTTTTTTTTATTTGCTAGTTTTTCAATACTAATTGCTGACAATGGAAAAAATATAATGAAATCATTCACAAATGATTTTTCAAAGGTTGAAAATAATCAGGAAAAAAGGAAGACTTAGGAAATTAAAACTCAAATGGTCTGATAACCATTCAGGGAGAACAGACTGTTAATTGCTACAGTAGTAAAACTTTTAAGTGTCTCATTATTACATAGTGAAAGAATGAACTCTGAGGTCACAATTATTTAAAATATTAAAAACTTTAAGCTATTTTGCTTTTTCCTTGACAATATGTGTCTGTGCAATTGAAGTCTGGTGACATTCTGTCCTTGAACTGGTTTACATTCTCAGTATCTCTGAAGTGTCACCCTGATAGCCATCATCCATCCAGGAGCTTAATGATAATCTCTCTGGAGCCCATCTGTGAGCCATTGTATCAGATGGGAGGGTCACAACTGAGCAACACGTTAAATTAGATTAGTGTAAAACGTTCCATCTTCTCCAGGGTGAGCTCTCAGTCTTCACTTGTTTTCTCCTTATCTGTCCGCTTTAGTGTCTTTTCTGCAGATATCACTTATCACATCTGAGCGGATAACACATCTCAGATACTCTGCTGCTTCTCCTCTCAGATAGCTGGGTGTTCCTCGCAAGGACTGTACTATCCCCTCAGAGCAGGGAGTTCTGAGGCACAGAGTTCTCAGCCCTTCATATTCTCCCCCATTGTTTACAGGGTGAGCCTGGTATTCCGAATATCTGATTGGAGAAATCTGGTTCTGGATGGCATTTAGTGGTCTAAGGAGATAAAGCAGCTACTCTAGGGGCTGGTGGAGAAGTGTGATCTCCACTCTTCATGGTGTCCTTGGGGTGAGGGAGACCCTGAAATGACTTTCTCCAAATTAATATTCTTTTTCTTAGAATAATTCTTGTTTCCAAAAGGACATGCTACTCTCCTTAAGCTGAAAGCAAACTGTTAAGTCATGTAAATTGTGAGGCTGGAATAACAGCCCTGGCTCTAGTCTTCCTATTCAGCGGTTTAAACAAAAGTGCAACTTAAATACTTCTCCAGGTGGTATACACATGAGAGTCTCCTTAAGGTGTTTTTTTGACTGTCATTTGTCCCATTGTTGTGACATTTTCTAATGATGGCACATTTTCAGTATGCAAAGTTGGGATAAAAGTGCCTTTCTGTGGTCACCTACTGTGTGGAAACTACGTGTGCCTTGTAGGACATCAGTGGAGTGTCATGCACAGACGTTGCCACATGTGTTTTTCTCATGGAAATTGTTTTGTGTGATGGAAAGTCAATGGTTTTAGTGGTTAGAGGAGGCATTCTAGAAATGAGTAAGAATAAGAGATAGTTAACTGAAATAATAGCAAATGGTTAGAAATGGCATCTTAAGGATTCCAGAATCAAAGTAAATCATTCCTCTTGGACTGTAACATAAATATGCAATTAGATATTTTTCTTTAACATTTATAAAGGTAAGGTATAAAACTG
Source organism: Micronycteris hirsuta (assembly GCA_004026765.1). Taxonomy (NCBI): domain Eukaryota; kingdom Metazoa; phylum Chordata; class Mammalia; order Chiroptera; family Phyllostomidae; genus Micronycteris; species Micronycteris hirsuta. The sequence goes on from PVJI01002558.1 coordinate 62,039, forward strand.
AAAACAACAAATGAAAAAATAGAAAAACAAACAAACAAAAACTCATAAACACAGACAACAGTATGATGGTTACCAGAGGGAAGGGGTGGGGGTAGTGAAGCATAATGTGGGTCAAATATATGGCGACGGAAGAAGATTTGACTTTCAGAGATGGACACACAATGCAATATACATGTCATATAGAATTTTACACTTAAAACCTATATAATTTTATTAACCACTGCCATTCTCCGAAATTTAATTAGAAACAAAAAATTTAAAAATAAATAAAATGAATATACTAAAAGACAAATCACGAGTCTTTACTGACACACACATACACAAAGATAGAATCTGAAAAGACATTTGTTGCATTTCTAAAGGAATTGTTGCAAAGGTATTCCCAAAGAAAAATTACTATGGACATTTCCTTACATCTGGAAATATTTTTTCCTGCAATAGACTTTTTAATTGTAATAAACATTTATTTTAATAATGATGGCAGGGACTTAGAACATCAAGATTTCACAACGACATGACTTTTTCAGTGAACTTGGGATAATAGCCCTTGAATTTTGAGAGACCATAAGGATAAGACACCAAGAAACTTAAAAGGAATGTCTATTCTCACCAATTATTGCAATTTATAAACACTGAAACACTAAAAAAATCAAATTATTTAAAGATACCATTATATTTTTTGCTTTTTTCCTCATAACCATAAAACGAAGGCTGGAATGTATTAATTTGGTTTATTCTGTTTTAATAGGACGTGGGCTAACATCCTTTCTTTCCCTCCTCTATAGCTCCTTCTAACCATTGCTAATCTAGTTACTGTATTTTTTAAAAAAAATACTTGAATATCAGGTTTTCTGTCTTATTTTTCTTTAACCAAACTAACACTACTTGGGAGCAGTTCCACAGATGGTTTAGGAAACTCCTTCTCCAGGATGCTTCTTTCAAATTCCTTGCCTCAGTAATCATTCGTCATAGCTTATGTGTGGCTTTGTGAGCTGGTCATTCTTCCACTCAACATCTTCTGAAGTCACTGAATGGTATTTTATACATCCCAAGGCCACCGCAGCTTGCTTTCTTCAAGATTTTCTGTGCATAATGCAGTATCTGATTCAGGTGTCAGTAATTCTTGTCTATTAATAGCAGGACACCCTTTCTTTAAGTGGTGATTCACAAAGTAGATGGGATGAGCTCTGGGATACAGGAGGTAGTGTGTATGTGCGTTTGTGTGTGTGAGAGAGAGGAGACAAGGTGGTCGCATATTTTGAAAAAAAACATTTTCAGTATATCTATATTCTTCATATTATAAATTATAAAAAATAATACTAAATAAAAGCTTAGAAGTTGGGGATATTCAGAAGATAGGGTAGAAAGCACTGGAAAGGATATAACTAAAAGAAATAAGCAAGTTGCTTTGGTGCAAGAAGTCAATTATTAGGTGACATGGAGGTAATGGCTTGTGTGAGCTGCATATTGTTATTTTATCACATTAAGTTGTTATCTTTACAACTGTCACAAATAGGATGTATTTATAAATATATATCTGTAGGTATATCACCGGGGAAACAGAAAAATGGTACAAATGAGTTAGGCTGTCATGTCTATTCTGTGACTATGGGAACAATTAACTCTCAGTGTGCAGATTTTTGGTTTCTCTTGGTAGACATCTTATTCCCGGGTCATTGCAAACTAATTACTGTGTATTCAGAGACTGCAAATCAAGGCTATTGTGAAGAACACAGTAGGAAGATAAATCTTCTTTAAGTCAGAAATACACCTGAAAATCATATAATATTGTATGTCAATTATACTTTAATTTTTGAAAGTTAAAAAATTAATGTGATCACTCAAAAGCGAAAAGAAAATATTTACAATTTTCCACCACTTTTCCAAAATATTAGAGAGAAAAATCTGCAATCAAATTTTCCTTGCTTGCTCTTTTATATAAAAAATGACTATTATAGTCCATTGCATCTTTTTCTTCCAGGAGCCCTCATTTAAGGTTTGTATACTTCTAAGCATCATTAGCCAGCACTGATCAGAGGTTGTTGGGAGAAGTGATGAGAGTTGAAACTTAAATGGTTATTGGTAAGAAGCTATAGTAACAACAACAAAGAAAATCTTTCTGCGGGAAAAATTTGATAGAATTTAAAGGTAGCAATTTGTGAATTATCTTTGATTTCTGTTCAACATCCTACTATATTACCATATACATGTGAGAAATTTACCACTGAGTTTCTTAAAATGAAAGAGTGTGCTTTCCAAAAAAAGACAAAACTTCAGACAAATGATCATATTTAGTATACTAAAAACTTATTTCTGGATATACTACCTAAAGCAATCTACAGATTCAATGCAACCTCTATCAAAATTCCAATTATTTTTTCACAGAAATAGTAAAAAAAATTTTTATATGTGAATGAACTGCAAAAACCCCAAATAGCCCAAGCAACCTGATAAAGGAAAACAAAAGCAGAGGGGTCACACTCCCAGATTTCAAACCGTATTACAAAGCTACACTAATCAGAACAGTATGCTATTGGCATAAAAAAAGACATACATATCAATAGGACAGAAGAAAGAGCCCAGAAATAAACCCACACATATATGGACAATTAATTTATAATACAGGGATCAAAAATATGTTATAAAGCAGGATTCAGACAGTCTCTTCAATAAATGGTGGTGAAAAATCTGGATAGTTACACATAGAAAAATAAAACCGGACTAATATACTATACACTAAAATTAACTCAAAATGGACCTGAAATCATATAATTCCTGGAAGAAAACATAGGCAGTATGACTTGTTGAGCCTGACACCAAAAGCGTCAAAAGCAAAAGTAAATAAGTGTGACTATGTCATACTAAAGAGCTTCTTTGCAGCAAAGGAAACCATAAACAAAATGAACAGGCAACCTACTGAACGGGGGAAAATATTTGCAAATTATGTATCAGATAAAAGGATAATATACAAAATATGAAGAATTTATGCAACTCAAGAACAAAACAAAAAAATCAATCTGATTAAAAAGTGAGCGGAAGATCTGAAAAGGCGAGTTTCCAGAGAAGACTTACAAATGGCCAACAGGGACATGAAAAGAGGCTCAACATCACTAATCATCGGGGAAATGCAAATCAAAACCACGGGGAGATATCACCTCATGCCTGTTAGAATGGCTATGATCAGAAAGACAGGAAATGACAGTGGCGGTGACGAGGTAAAGAAAGGGAGCCCTTGCGCACTCTCGATGGGAATGTATGTTGGTGCAGCCACGACAGAAAACACTATGGATGTTCCTCAAAAAGTTAAAAACAGAATTACCATATTATCCAGCAATTCCACTTTTGTGTACTTCCCCGAAGAAAACAAAAACACTACCTGGAAAAGATATATGCACTCCGATGTTCACTGCAGCAGTATTTACACTGGCCAAGACAGGGAAGCAATCTACATATCCATCAATAGATGAGTGGATAAAGATGATGTATTATTCAGCCATAAAAAAAGAAATCTGGCCATTTACAACAACGTGGATGGACTTAGAGGGCGTTATGCTAAGTAAAATAAATCAGGGGGAGAGTGACAAAGTATCATCTTTCTTACATGTGGAATGTGAAAATAGCAACAGCAACAAAACCAAGGTCCCAGACACAGAGAAGAGACTGGTGGTTGGGTGGAGGTGTATTTGGAGAAATGGGTGAGGGTGAAAGAAAAACAATTATATTTAAATAAAAGATTATTTTACAGACATGATCATACAAAAAATATACATTTGTACAGAAATATATACAACACAACACATAAACATACTGACTGTGTATATTTATATAAGTTTTATATGCAATATATGTAAACATATACTTTGGCTCTATTTGACATTTCTCCAGGAATATGTGTATTTTTAAATTACCTGATTTTATGTTTACTTGATTTTCCCACTGGAAATTTACTCAGATGTAATTTAAAAACCTTTAATATCATAGTAAAAAGAGTTTGAAGGAATATATCTTTCGTATTAAGTTAAATTATTTGCCATCCTACCCTTTAAGAAGCTGTCATCTTAAAGAATATAATGACTAATAAATGAGCAAATGGTGATCATTTGGTCATACCAACTTCATTAGCTATTCAAATGGAAATAATAGAAAGAATACCTGTTTTAAAGATTAGATAGACAGACCTGTACACATGACACATTCTGCTTTCCCACCACACAGATCAACTAACTGCACGATGTTAAATATTACCAGAAATGGAACTGTTTTTAGTGTCATCTTGAATGAAAAAGGAGGAGCAGGAAAGAAACTGACAGCTTGGCATTTAGCTTTAGAAAAACATCTCCTCTGTGCTCTTTCAAGGACATTTCCTTTCACTCTAAATATTTCCATAAATAAGAATAAAAAGAGTTATTACCCACTCATGAAATAAGTCAGTTCTCCAGAAGTGAAACCCTGAGCCAGCTGGAGGGTAAGCTCCCCTGGAGGGGGTGCGTTTTTGGGGTCTCCAGTCTTCCCCGTTCCATTGGGGCCTTTGTGCTGGAAGAAGGTCTTCTGCAGTTTTGCTTGAAACACGGCCAACCATTTGGGCACAGTGACCTCCAGGCTGCTCTCAGAGCTGAGGCTGCCTCACAACAACTGTGAGCTGGATGCTTTTTCTGGTTGTGTGGTCTCATAGGAGCTCTTGGTTTTCAGACTGTGTCCAAAGGGAAGCGGCTGTAGAAACTTAAAAACCTTTCTCTTCCTGGGATCATATCTCAGTGGACATTGTTCTTTTCAAATGAGGCGAATGCTAATCAGACACGTGTACACTGGGCACAAAAGGCTAACAAATTACTTTTCTAAACAAAAATTAAATTACAATGAAAATGTTGTGCCCTGCCTCAGCCCCTCCTACATGGCCATGCTCCATCCTCAGCCCCTGGTGACAGGAGATTAGTAAGGCAGTCACACTTTGCATCACACGGCCATATCCCCTTGGCCGCAGGTGATGTGTTGTCATTCCCCTCAATCCCAGCCAGTTCTTAGGCTGGCCAGCTACCTCTGGTGTTACCTGGCATTCACATGTACACCACACACTAAATTGACCGTAAGAAACTCTCCTGTGGATTTAACCCAAGGAATACCCAGGCCAGGAGCCATTGACAATGGGAGCTGAGACTACACTGTCTTGTGTAAAGGTAGGCAGGTGAGGCTATGCTGAGTCTATTAGTTTTCTGTTGCTGCTGTAACAAATTACAACAAACACAGTGGCTTAAAACAACACAAACTTATTCTTACACAGTTTAGTGGTCAAAAGTCCAAGGTGGATTTCAGTGGGCCAAAACAAAGGTTTCTGCAGAAATGTGCTTCTTCTGAAGGCTCGAGGAGAGAATCATCGCCTTGCCTTTCCAGGCTCCAAAACTGCACTCACTACCTGACATTCCTTCGTTCATTGCCCGTCTCCGCCTTTGAAACCAGGATTGTAGTATCCTCAAATCTCTCCCTGCTTCTGATGTCAAGTCACTTTCTGTGTCTTTGGTCTTCTGCTTTCTTCTTAGAAAGATACTTATGGTTAGATTGGGCCTACCCGGATAATCCAGGATAATCTCCCCATCTCAAGATCCTTAACCTAATCACATCTGCAAAGGCTCTTCTGCCAAACAAAGTAACATTCATGGGTTCCGGTGGTGAGGATATGGACATTCTGTGGGGCCGTTATGCAGTCTATTACCCTCGATAATGCGTACAGCCACGTTATACAGGATCTAAATTTATGAGTTAGCAAAACGTATGTGACATGAGACACCAGGGCATGCAGAGGAAGGAGAGCAGCTGTCAGGGGAAGGCCGGGCACACCTAGAGGGAAGGTTCCTGTGGCTACGGTCCCTACAGGCGTAGACGCACCAGTTCTACTCTTTCTGAGAACTGAAGGTCAGCTTTATCTGTGTGAACATCCTGAAAATAAACTGCTGCTGCTGGAGGTAAATTGAGGTTATCTCTAGTGCTTGGAAACAAAAGGTCCTGACTAGAGGAAGAGGCATATTTGTGATACTTTCCCTTAAAATTAGGTGGCACAGAAAGAAATGTTTGCTAATAGTCTAAACATATAATTATTCTATCAGTGTTCTAAGAAAATTGGTGATTTTTTTTTCCTTTTGAATTTTAAATGGTAGCTGCTATAATTTAATGAGAAGAATCTTGAAATGCCGAGAAAGCTTGCCATCACCTAAACTTGGGCTTTTAGTAGCTGTGAGGCTTGGGAAAATGCAACTGGCCAGAGTCTGCTTCCTGTTTTCCTGGTAGCTATGATGGGAATAATGATAAACAGCTTACGGATTGCTGTGTGAATTACATCTTGATGAACACAAAAGTCCCCGGAAACCACAAAGAGCCGCTGCTCTTTATGGTGACTGACATGAAAGCCGACTGATGGCTTTCTCACAATCTCAGAGTGCAGCCAGCTCCCCAGAATGTAAGATACGGTTCTGATAAATTGGGATTCTGTAGTTTCACAAAAGAAGCAGGGTTTGAGAACAGACTAACTTAGAAATTACAATGGGAGAGAAAGTGAGAAAAAAGATAAATGGCAAGAGTCAAATCTGATTTATGGTATGTGCTCATTTGCTAGAAAATTGTACGTTGTGTATAGGACAGTATGTGGGAAAGGCCTGTGTTCAAGAGAAAGGCTAAGGTTATTTTCCTGGGAACCAAAATAACAGTTATTGCCAGTTGTCTCCTGTGAGAAAGTTGGGGGTTACTTAAGCTATGATTTTATATCAAATAAAATACCCAAATTCCCCATGGCTCTTATTTGTCTGTGTTTTGAAATTGAAAAGAGAATGAGAAACATCAAGGAAATAAACGTGCCTTATCCAAACTGGTAAGGAGAGAAACACTTGAAAATGAATGAGATAATACTGTTCCATTCTAAAAGAAAGGAAAAACATTTTATCTTTCTCCATTTGTGAAACTGGGCAGCAGCCAAAGTGAGGCTTAGCACAGAAAATATGTGATGAAAATTCCAGAATTTGCATGAAAACTCCTGACATAACCTTGGCATCAGACGAAATGTCCAGCCGAGTGACGGCAGCCGGCCGAGGAGCTCTCAAGAGAGGTTTGACGAAAGCAGAACCTGCGACTCTGTCATTCCCACAACAGTCAAACCAGCTCAAGGTTGTCTCGAAGGAGCAGAATCCTCACTTTGCATCAGTGCTAGGTGATCTCAGGGTGGAGATCTATTTTGAGAATGGTGAAACTCTGCTTTATATAAATTGTTTATCTTTGGAAATACTAATAATGGAGCACTTACTGAAAGATCACTCCAATATCCTGTCTTTTTATTTATTGTTGTTGTTTTCGCCAAAAGATATAAGATATAAAGTACCTCAGGAAAAGGGATTTCCCCTTTATTTTCACAGTGCCCGTAATGGACTACATAGGTGTGTCCCACCCAAATTCATGCGTTAAAGCCCTAACCCCTAGGGTGGCTGTATGTGGAGATGGGACCGCTAAGGAAGTATTTAAGTTTAAATGAGGTCACAGAGTAGGGATCTGATCCTATAGGACTAGTGTCCTTGTGAGAGCCACCAGAGAGCTTCTGCTTTCTCTCTCCCTCTCTCCACACATGCACAGAGGAGAGATCTTGTGAGCACACAGTGAGAAGGTGACCATCTGCAACCCAAGGGGAGAGCTCTCATGAGACACTCACCCTGCTGGACACCTTGATCTTAGACTTCCAGCTTCCAGAACTGTGAGAAAACAGGTTTCTGTTGTCTAAACAACTCAATCTATGGGTACTTTGTTACAGCAGCCCAAGGAGACTGAGATGGGGAATAACCCAACTTGTTCCCAGAAGGTGGGACATAGAAGTGTAAAGTAAGTGACCTGAAAGCTGACTTTATGTTGGAAATCTTAATCTATTCACTTCACGTTTTTCTATTTGTACTTAGTAATAGTAGAATCTACACAGGACTTATTGACTTAAAATAGATGAAAATATTAGGGTAAACATCAGGGACGTTGCAAAATATAATCGACATGGACTCAGATGTTTTTGTGTGCTTATGATTTATTTATGCTTCAAAATTTACATAGTTATTTTCTGACCTATTTTTCTTATCCAGGTAACAGGAAGAACAGGCACTTATCAAACATGCCAGACCTCCTACAGAAAATCCATGTGGGGTATCTGAGAAGTGTGTGAGGAAAATCCTGCCTCAGCTGGGATCTTTCAGGAAACAGAGACATCATCATACGACTTGCAGTCACCCAGGCATGTTTGTGCATTGTACAGGAAGTAGGAACGTGCACAGCCTCGTAACAAACGGGCCTCCCGGAGAACTGGTGCGCTATCCAGAATCCCTCAGCAGCTTCTTGAATCTGTTATTCTTGTGCCTGTTAGCTTCCTCAGCCTCTCTGTACTCATTCCCTATGGCTCGTGTATATCTCCTTCTTTTGAAGAGTCTTTCTGTGCTAGCCTTCCTCCTCCGTGTGAATGTCTCTATTTGCCTTGTATCCTATCTTCCCAAGGAAGGATCTCAATAGGAGGTTTGTCCAATGTATTCCTCTCCTGCTGAGTAAAGTGCTCGGGACGGGCTCTGATTCAATGTGGTCAGACTTGCACAGTCATGCAACCCAAATCAAGGCCATCTAACTGACATGGGTAGACATTCGAGACCTGCTGTTAAATGGACATATAGGTGTAGCTAAAAAGAAAATCATAGATGTATATACATATCAAGAAGTGTCTTTTACTTTCAATAAAAATCATGCCTAGATCACTCTCCAAATGGGGTCTCTGTACCCTTCACTATTGACTTTTGCTCTTACTATCATGAATAAATATTTATATTTATTTTTCTGTTTCCCATTTAATCTACTTCCTTCTCATCTCTGACACCATGGCTGGGCATGACCTGTTTCATTCCAGTCAGGTGAGCAGACAGGAGCCAGTTGGATGAGCGACAGGCATGGAGAGGGGAGGCAGGGATGTGTGTGCCGGTGCCAGGAACATGTCAATTCCCAGCACGCTGAGCAAAGCCTCTTGGTTCCATACCAGAAAACAGTCCGTCGTTTAGTATCTAAATAAGGCTCCATCTCAAATTAGCTATGACCTCGGGCTGTGCCCACCCTCATTGGGTGTGGAGAACAAGGATACAGAGTTTGGATTTTATTCTAAGCACATGTGAAGTCAAGGGGAAGTAAGCAGAAGAGTAACAGATGTGAATTATGTTTAGAGAAGTCACCCGGGCTGCAGTGTGGGCAGTGGATTAAGGGTAGAAAAGAGTGGAAGCAGGAGGAGCAGTTAGGGGGCCTATGCGTCAGGGAGGAGATCTGTCAGGGGAAATCAATGCTTCAGACCATCAGAAAGATGATGGCGGCGAGGGGCACAGGTGGGTGGGCAGGTGGGATTTATCTCAATGTGGACGGAGAGAAGAGGACAGATTTGAGGTATGCTTTGGGGGTAGAGACAAAGAGAATTTTTCATGGATTAGAATAATAGCCACAGAACAGCAACGAGGGATCCAGCAACTTCTTAAAATCCCAGCAGGGCCCTGGGCCATCTCATATATTAAAATCCTCTAATGAGAGGATTCCATCTTTCCTTTTCTCTACCCTTTTGCCACCAGGACCTCCATGCAGTTCCTAGTGGCCAAGGAGGCTTCCAGCAGCCCCTTGTACTCAGATTCTTTCTGAATTCCCTTCCTATAATCACTTCTTATATCTCAACGTCCCCCTTGGCTTTATACAGTAACCAACGTTTACGTTTACCACTAATTAGAAATGATTTCACATACAACATCCCCCACTCCCCAAAAGAAACACCCATGTTTTAGTATGGAGAAATTATTGTGGACAGGTCAGCCATGGGATCTTTCCTTAGGATCGTCCTTAGGATCTTTCTGTGAGTGCAGGAGGACCCTTTAGCGTCCCTAGAATGATTCTATTTTATTTAAACCTCTGAGTTTCATTCAGGGTAGTTCTAGCCTGGTACTGGATGCTTCTCTTCCATGAGTTCTGTACATCAGACTATTTTTGTGCTGCCTTTAAAAATTCTTTCACCTGAGAAAACACACACACGGTCACACTCAGGCCTGCCCTCCTCTCCCAAATCAAAATCTCAGGGGTAAGCCCAGGAAATAGTATTTTCACAAGTTCTAGAGGTCATGAGTCAGCAAACATTTTCTTTCTTTCCCTCTTTTTCCCTCTCTGATGATTTAGTTTATTTGTTACATTTAGAAACATTTCTAACCGAGGTATCATGGACAGGTAGCATTATATTCGTTGGATATTACACATTAGCAAACTTTTTCTTTAAGGGGCTACCTGATAAATATTTTGGGTTTTGTGGGCCATGAGGTCTCTGCTGCAGCTGCTCAACTCTGCAATGGTTCCTAGAAATAGGTAAATGAGTGTGAGTGCCTATGTTTCCATAAACCTTATTTACGAAGCAGACAGTGGGCCAGACGTGGCTGCTGAGTGCAGAGCCCTGCCAGAGGACATGGTCCCACAGGGTTTTCCAGCCTCAGTGGCCCTGCTGGTTTGATGCTGGTTTGGGGGATCTGCATCAATTCTTGACCATCCATGGAGTCAGTTTGTTTTTCTTGAGGGTTTACTATGTTCCAAATACTTAGATTGAAAGTACTGGCTTCTGCCTTCAAGGAGCCACAGTTGCTGGAGAAGACAAAGATAGAGGCAGGTAGCAATGGCAGGATAAGGGTAAGCATCGACTCCTGTGGAGGGAGAATGGGAATCAAAGCAAATGCTGGTGAGAAAGGAGGTTTTTCAGAAGAGAAGACTTGAATTCTCACACTTTGGCTCTGCCCTGGTCCAAGGTCCCAGGGTCAACTCTGGCCTGGAGGAACTTTTCTCAGAAGTCCTGGCCTCTGGGTACTGGGCTCCTGCCTCCATCCCAGGCTGTAGCCCTATTGTGTGTGGGCTGCCTCAGGCCCAGGCTGTAATCCTACTGTGTGCCTGGATCATTGAACTGTGCTCTCAGGTTCCCTCTTTACTTCCGGCATCATATGTTTTAATGTAATCCCAGCTTCCTTATCACTTTACTCTCTCTGATAATGCATTCTACTGGGTCTGGCTCTCTGTGGTTCCCAGGCATACTCTGGGACTTAGTATCTAACTACTGCATTCTCCTGCATTCTGCTGGGTCTGGCTCTCTATGGTTCCAAGGATAATTTTGGGACTTAGTACCCAAATACTGATGCCAGCCTTCCTTATGCCAGGTTGCCCGGGTCTGAATTGTTGCTTTTCCCTGACAGACCTCCTTCCAGGTGCAGGCTTTCTGGATGTGACAGATTCAACATAATGTGCTCTTGTCTCCCTCCAGCCCATCTCTGCACTGGCTTGCCCTCATTTTTCCTGTCACACTCTCTTAATTTGCCTATTTTTCCTTTATCTGGCTAGTCCATTTTTTAAGAACTGTTCTACGCTCCCACTGCAAGTATGGTTTCATAGCAGTTGCTCCTCTAGAACTCTCAGCGGAGAAGTTTACCTTCTAGAAGCAGTGGCACTAGAATAGACCTAAATCCCAGTTTGTAAGCTTGAAAAATAATGATTCTTTAGGGATTATTTCTGTACTTTCTGTGGTTGGTTTTTAATGCTTTAATACTCTTATAACTCAAGAGTGGGCAGTTGTTCTCTCCTATATTATGTCCCTTGGTGTCTTTATGAAACTTGTAACACCACACACGGCATGGCCTCATTAGCTCTCGGCTGAAGCACATCCAGGAAGCAGGTCCCTTGCTCACTCTCTTGGCCTGGAAGCCGTCATGGTGCACTGGCATGATAAGCCCGGGGTATTTTCTCTAATGAAATTCAGAGGTTTTCTGAGCTGAATGAAACATGGCTTTGGTGCTGGGTAAAGCATCCTTTCTGACCAAAGTGTCAGTTAATTTCCAAAAAGATTAAACAACCCCTACATACACAAATGTTCAAAATTCACAGTCCATCTGGGGTTCCTGCATCCTCACACAAGAGACCCCAGATGGATTGTAAATTCATCCCTGTGGGTGATATAGTGCAATCACTCCTTGGTCCTCCTGCTTTTCCCTGTGGCACCTGAGACTGTGGCCATGATGAGGTTAATTTATGTGGCTTGATACACTTTATCATCTGTCACTTGTACAGCTCTCGCTGTGCCATCTGGTGTCTCAGAGGCGGTTTCGGGAAGCAGCATGCATAACAAGGTATCTGCATTTGTGAATTCTTTCAAGCATTTATAGGTAATAGCTAAAAGATATTTTGAGAAGCCAGCTCCTGTCTCTGCGGCGGATCAACACTACATGGATAATCTAACATGAGGTTCAAATAAAGCCTACTATATTTTGCAGGAAAATACATCTGAATTAATCTGCAATCACCAATATTGATGGAACCTATTTATTTTGAGACCCTGAATATCTCTATCAGGTTGAGAATATCTTACCGGGCTCATGTGCAAATGAGTAAGAGGCAGAGGCAATGGCTTACTCTCAAACATGATGGATGATGAGACAGAATAGCACATACTAGCACAAACAACATTGTTTAAATCAAAAATCCTGCTGCAAAATGCCTAAGTGCCCTTATTATAATAATTTCATATCTATGTCTCATTTTTAGCAGTGTTGGGATCTCAAGAGAACACAACAAAACATTAAATGGATAAAACCTTCAGAAACAGACAGAAAATATGCTAAGAAGAGGTACAAGTGGTTAACAATGCAGCGAGGGCCATCCTGTCGGTGGGATTAGCCTGTGGCCTGCGTGCCACTCACTGCCAGCTGCCATGCAGGGGTGGGGGATGATGAGCGTTAGAACTCTTACTCTTTAGACATTGCACTGTGTTTTGGGAGAGTAAGATAATATATGTGAACAAATATATATATAAATATTCAACAAATACTCAAGTAGAAAAGAGTAGAATGTCAGGGGGACATTGTAGAGTATGACAATGTTTTTGAAAGTAGTTACTATTAAGATAGGTTCAGAAGGAGTGAAGAATGTCTCTTAGGAGAGAAGCTGGAAAGTGTGCAGGACACTGCAGAGGTCAGGAGGCAGAGCCAAATCTCTCCACCCAGGGTTTGTCTGGCTATTGGCTTGAGCAAGCATGGAGTCCATGGTTTGAGAAGAATTGCACGCAATAGGAGGGGGCCATACATTTTCAAGGATAGACCACATGTTAAGACACAAAATAAGTCTCATTAAATTTAAGAGGATAGAAATCATATCAAGCAACTTCTCTGACCATAACACTATGAAACTAGAAATCAATCGTAAAAAACACACAAAGACGTGGAGGCTAAATAACATGTCAATAAATAGTGAATGTGTTAACAATGAAATCAAGAGATACCTCGAAACAAATCAAAATGAAAACACAACTCAAAATCTATGGGTCACAGCAAAAGCAGTCCAAGGAAGGAAATTCATAGCATTACAGGCCTATCTCAAGAAAGAAGACTCTCACATAAATAATTTAACTTTACACTTAAGGGAACTTGGAACAACAAATAAAGCCCAAAGTGAATTGAAGGAAGGAAATAATGAAGATCACAGCATAAATAAACAAAATAGAGTCTAAAAACAACAATATGAAATATCAATGAAACCAAGAGCTGGTTCTTTGAAAAGATAAGCAAGATTGATAAACCTTTAGCCAGACCCGTCAAGAAGGAAAGAGAGCCCTGGCCAGGTGGCTTGGTTGGTTGAAGTATTGTTCTCTACACTAAAAATGTTGCAGGGTTGATCCCCAGTTGGGGCACATACCAAGGTTGTGGGTTTGAACCCTGGTCAAGGCGTGTGCAGGAGGGAACTGATCAATGTTTATCTCATCAATGTTTCTCTCTCTCTCCCCGCCGCCACTCCTCCCTCCCTTTCCTTTCTTTCTAAGATCAATAAGTATATCTTGGAGTGAGGATTAAAAAAAAGAGCCCTGGCTGGTGTGGCTCAGTGGATTGAGTGAGGGCCTGCAAACCAAAGGGTTGCTGGTTTGATTCCCAGTCTAGGGCACATGCCTGGGTTGTGGGCCAGGTACCCAATAGGGGGCATGTGAGAGGCAACCACACATCGATGTTTCTCTCCCTCTCTTTCTCATTCCCTTCCCCTTTCTCTAAAAATAAATAAATAAAATCTTAAAAAAAAAGAGAGAGAGGACTCAAATAAATAAAATCAGAAATGAAAGAGAAGTAACAACTGACTCCAAAGAAATACAAAGGATTGTAAGAAAATATTACATACAACTATATATGCAAACAAATTGGACAATCTGGACAAAATGGATAAATTCCTAGAAATGTACAATCTCCTACAACTGAATTAGGAAGAATCAGAAAATCTGGACAAACAAATTACAAGTTGTGAAATTGAAGCAGTTATCAAAAACTCTGAACAAAGAAAAGTCTTGGGCCAGATGGCTTCATGAGTGATTTTACCAAACTTTCAAAGGAGAACCAACACCTATCCTTCTAAAACTATTCCAAAAAACTCAAGAAGAGAAATTACTCTCAAGCTCATTTTATGAGGCCAGCATTATCCTAATTCCAAAACCAGATAAAGACACTACAAAGAAAGAAAATTAGAGACCAATATCCCTAATGAACATAGATGCTAAAATCCTCAATGATATATTAGCAAACAAGATCTAGCAATACATTAAAAAGATCATACACCATGATCAAGTGGGTTTATTCCAGGGATGCAAGGTTGGTACAACATTGGTTAATCAGTAATGTGATTCACCACATAAAAAATAAAGGGTAAAAAACACATGATCAATCAGTAGATGCCGAAAAAACATTTGATAAAATCCAGCACCCATTTATGATAAAAACTCTCAGCAAAGTGGGAACAGAGGGAACACACCTCAGTATAACAGAGGCCATATATCACAAGCCCACAGCCAAAAGAGTTTTCCTTAGGATCGAGTACAAGACTGGATGTCCACTTCAATTATTCTTATTCAACATAGCACTGTAAGTCTTAGACACAGCAATCAAACAAGAAGGAAATATAAAAGGCATCCAAATTAAAAAGGAAGAAGTAAAGCTGTCATTATTTACAGATGACATGATACTGTATATAGCGAACCCTAAAGATTCCACCCCCCAAAAAAAAAACTACTAGAACTGATAAATGAATTCTGTAAAGTAGCAGAATACAAAATATTCCTAAACAGTTGCATTTTTTAATCCTCACCTGAGAACATTTTTCATTGCTTTTCTAGAGAGGAAGAAAGAGAGACAGATAGAGATGGAGAGAGAGAGAGAGAGGGAAACATCCAAGTGAGAGCAAAACATTGACTGGTTGCCTTCTCAGATGTGCCCCCACCGAGGATTGAACTTGCAACCTGGGTATATGCCCTGACCAAGAATCAAACCCACAATGTTTTGGTCTAGGGAACAATGCTCCAACAAAGAGAGCTACACCAGCCAGGGCCAATTGCCTTTTTCTACACCAATTATGAACTATCAAAAAGGGAAACTAAGAAAACAATCCATTCACAATTGCTTCAAAAAGAATAAAATATCTAGGAATAAATCTAACCAAGGATGTAAAAGATCTATGCTCATAGAATTAGGAAAATACAAATAAGTAGAAGTATATACCATGTTTATGGATAGGAAAAATTAACATCATTAAAATGTCCATAGTACCCAAAGCAATCTATAGATTCAATACAATTCCTATCAAGATACCAAGGCTGTATGTCACAAAATTAGAACAAATATTCCAAATATTTTTATGGAACCACAAAAGACTCCAACTAGCAATAGCAATCTTGAGAAAGAATAATAAATTTAGAGGAATCACACTACTGGATGTCAAACTATACTACAAATCCATAACAATCAAAACAGCATGGTGCTGGCATAAAAACAGGCATATTGATTAATAAACAGAATAAAGAATGCAGAAATAAACCCATATCTTTATAGTCAATGTTTGGCAAGGAAGCAAAAACATGCGATGCAATAAAGATAGTCTCTTCAATAAATGATGTTGGGAAAATTTGACAAATATGTGCAAAAAAAATTAAACTAGACCAGCATCTTACACCATACACAAGAATAAACTCGAAATGGTTTAATGACTTACATGTTAGACTCAAATCCATAAAAATCCTAGAAGAAAACATAGGCAGTAAAATCTCAGACTCTCTCATAACAATATTTTTGCCAGTATATCTCCTCAGGCAAAGAAAAAAAAGGGGAAAAAATCAACGAATGGGACTACATTGGACTTTTGTACAGCACAATAAATCATTAACAAAATGAAAAGAGAACGCACTGAGTGGAAGAATGTATTTTCTGATACATCTGATAAGGGGTTAATTTTCAAAACATATAAAGAACTTGTACAACTCAACACCAGGAAGATAAACAACCCAGCTAAAATGGGCAAAAGACCTGAAGAGACATTTCTCCAAAGAAGACATAAAAATGGCCAATAGATATGAAAAAGTACTCAGCATCACTAATTATCAGAGATGAAAATTAAAACCACAATGAAATATCAACTCACACCTGCCTGAATGGCTATTTCAATAAACGAACAAACAGCAAGTGCTGCTGAGGATGTGGAGAAAGGGAACCCTTGTGCACTGTTAGAGAGAATGTAGACTGGTGCAGCCACGGTGGAAAGCAGTATGAAGATAACTCAAAATATTAAAAATAGAACTGTCTTATGACCCAGCAATCCCACTTCTGGGAATTTATCCAAAGGAATCTGAAACACTAATTCAAAAGAATCTACGCACTGCTATGTTCATTGCAACGTAATCTGCAATAGCCAAAATTTGGAAGCAGCCCAAGTGTCCATCAATAGATGAGTGGATAAAAAAGCTGTGGTACATTTATGCAACAGAATACTACTTGGCTATAAAAAAGAAGGAAATCTTACACTTTTTGACATCATGGGTGGAACTAGAGAGCATTATGCTAAGTGAAATAAGCCAGTCAGAGAAAGACAAGTACTATGTGATTTCACTCATATGTGGGTTCTGATAGACAAATGAACTAACAAGCAATATAATGTCAGAATCTTAGAGAAGAGGCTGACAGTTATTGGGAAGGGAGCGTTGGGTGAGGGGTTTTGAGGAATTGAGCAAAAAGAAAAAAAGAGAGGAAAAAATTCATGGGCAAAGATAGCAGAGCGGTGATTTCCTGGGGGAGGAGGAGCGGAAGGAGGTGGAAGAAGATAAAGAGGGGACAAATGGTGATGGGTGGAGACTTGACTTGGGGAGGTGAGCACACACTACAGTGTACAGATGATGTGCTGTAGAGTTGTGCACCTGAAACCTGCATAATTTTGTTAATTAGTGTCATCCCAATAAATTCCAAAGGAAAAAATCAAGAGGCGGCCAATTAGTGCCGGTTGTAATATATTAGGCTGCGATTTTGAAACTTAATTTAATCAGTATCACATATCCATTATATGTTTTCAAGAAGATGCTGAATTAAAGTCGAATTTGAGGGAAAAATTATTCTAGCAGCCGTGTGTGTTTGTACTTACCACATGGATGGGAGAATAACGAAAACCCAATTAAAATCCCTTCTAATTGCTACAGCTAAACTGCAGTTAATATATAATGTTAAGGCAGCTCTAGTTCATGGAATATCACTGCTTGAAAAGCAATTTTTCAGCCCAACAGTGAGTTTACAAATACTGTGAAGCCTTATCGTTCCCTCCCCATTCTATGTCTTCCAATCCCTCATTATTTCTCTCTGTGCTAGAGGGCTAAGAGAACGCCAGGTGACATATTTCTCAAGGAGCTAAAGAAGGTCTGAAGTTCTGTATCTTAAAGACAAGAATAAATTAGTGAGTTTAATTGAAAAGCCAGTTGATTAAAAAGCACCCATTAAAGGCCAGTCTGTCTCAGCCCATCCTTTGGCACTTTCTGATTATAAATTTCTGGAAGGAAAACCTAGATTTCACGTTTGAGTGACGCCTCTCATTGTGAAAGCCTAGCTGAGCCAGCACGCTGATAGTCACAGTGGCAATGTGAAGACCATTGTCGGAAAGAGAAAAATTTGCTCTTTCCATTGATCCCTAGAAGGTTGGAGAAGTGGCCTGGCCAGGTTCGCGTCCCATTTTAATGCACACTGCAATTATCCCCCAGCTCCATTGGATCAAAAATCCGTTGTGGTCATTGAGATCTCTGGTGCCTCGCCAGCCGAGGGCTGGCAGACAGGAGGGGCTCAACAGTAGTCTGTGACGTGAACTACAAGTTTGCACTGTAGGAATTCCTGGGAAAACCCACTTCTTTCCTCTACACTGTCTTTATTCAGACCTCTGGGCCTACAGCCTGGTAACCTTGGAGTGATTGTTGGGGCAATTGTCCTTACCTTCCGATGGTTCCCCCCAATGGGCGGAGTAACTCATCACTTTCTTTGGTAACCTTCACCATTTATTCTTCTTTTATTTTGTACAGCAGAGGCATGTTTTTCTGTAAACAGTAAAGATGAAAACAGTTTAATCTTAGCGGTCCATCTGGTTTCTCAAAACAACCCAACTCTGCTGTGGTAGTGAGCCCGCAGCATGGGCGACAGAAACAAGGGCATGGCTGTTTCAGTAGGACCTTATTCACGAAACAGGAAGTGACTGTATTCGCCTTCGCGGTGTAGTTTATTCACCCAATTTAGTCTCCATGGTAGATAGTCTTAATTTATTGTTTTGAGTGTTCTGATATTTCTACTTTTCAACATACAACCAGTATCTACTCTCTCTTTTTTTTTTTGGTACCAACAATCACTTTTGCATTGATTTTTGTGCCGCCTATTACTTCTGCAGTCACGATCAAATAGATGGACTGGACTGTCAAACTCTGCTCTCTATACACCCTGGGCACTCAGTTCTTTTAGCCCACAACCTACTCTGTCTTGTGAAAGTCAGTTTCTACAATAGTAGGTGCTTCTGGCACATAATAATACAGCAAAACACAATAAAGTTTGGCCACTTCCTTTTTTCGAGCTGTCACTGATCTTGTGAATTGTTTGCCCAGAATATTATCTTGCATTTCCATACAGTCAGTAATTAAGCTTCACTTGGCTCTTCTTATGCTGTGGAGCCTCTAAATATTCATTTCCTCATATTTTTGACCTTCTTTGGAGCGCTAAGGGCTACAACTGGCAATTCACCTTCTCTCAATTACCTTTGCCTGACCCGGGCCTTATGTTTTGCATTTTCTGAGAAGGGAAAATTATGTGGAGTCAGTGGTCATTAAACTATCTTCCATCAAGTATCAAGTTTCTGTGAATCATCTACAGGGGGTTCTTTGAATGCTAATTTATTTATGGAAAAGCCACTCCTTTCATTACCATCAGGGTGTGTGAGAGTGGGGGCCCACAGAAAGGTCACAGCTTGGAAGACAGTCAGTGTAAGGGATTTCACCCGATTCTTTTAGTCTGGAGACACTCGGTGATGGCAAATGTCATCTCAGGAATCTTGTGTTTGCAATCTTTCCTTTGGTCCTGTTTTGCTACTCTCACTTGTAAATACACAATTGTTGCAGAAACCAAAATACGCTTTGCCACAGACTCCTTTTTAAATACTACATTACTGTGTAGTTGACCATGTTTACCGTCTTTATCCTCCCCCAACCCTTCTCCCTTTTGGTAAGCGCCATTGTGCTGTCTGTACTTATGAGACTGTTTATTTGTCGCGAGGTTTTCTTTTCTTTCTTTTTTTGTTCTGTTAAAAATTTTATCTGTATTACTTCTTTCTGTTTTTCTCAGGCAATCATGGTTGGTCCACCTCCCCCAGAAATAAAAGATCTAGTTTAACGCTGCCCAGCTAATATGTTAAAAGAAAGCTTGTTAAAATATAAAATACTGCTCTCAAAACAATGACAGTTTTACTACTTCAGATATAAAACAGGTTAATTAAAGAATAAAGAAACAAATGTGAGGAGAAATGATAATCTCCCCTTCACAATGGGAAATAAAATTAACCTTTGCTTTTTATTGCTCAGATTCTCAGTAAATGGTTGTCTAGGCCAAAACAAATAAACTGAAGAAAAAATCCACTGTGAACACAGGACTGTAAAAGTTTCAGATCTCCCTGGTCAGTGAGCTAAATGAGCTAACTGAGCTCTGAACAAAGGAGCTGGCTTTGTGTGTTTTGATCCCCAATTCAGTAACACGCATTTCCTGGTTTCCATCTTTTAGAATCTCTGGACTTTTCTCATTTGAAGCTTATATATAAGCAGTGGAACTTGCATACATTTGCTGCTGGAGGAATCAATAATTCTAGGACCTACAATAGATCTTTCCAAATTTGGCCATGTTGTCTTCCAAAGCTGGCAAGTTCTGCCAGTCCTAAGAAACCAGTCTTAGGTACTAGATTTAGAGATGGCTGAGGGCATTTCCCATTTCATTAACATTTAAAACACATTAAGGCCTAGTAATAAATTTACCATAGCCATTGGATTTCTGTTCCCAGCTGAGGAAGGAGGAGAGTTTGGGGAGGCTTCCTGCTCTTGAAGAGTGAAAAGGTCAGAGAAGGGTCTTACAAGCCCAGATCTCAAAATAAGAACACTACGCTGAGAAAATTATTTGTTAAAAAACAAAGGCCCACAGTTGATGGAGATGTTATGATGAAAAATTTAGAGCTGACTTTTGGGAGTGGGAGAGTGGGAAGGGAGGAATGTAGTAATCACCCTGCTATTTCTCTTGGCCTTTGAGAGGATGTCAAAATAAACAGCAGGATCTCCACACGGAGGCTGTCGGCAGTGTGGGCACTGTGCAGACCACATGTAAAGGGAGCTGGTAGTACACAGAAGTGAATCAGTCTTCTTTTCCTGTAATCCTTTCAAACATGGAAAGAAAGGAGCAAAAGTGTATTCTTATATCAGAGAACAAATGTAAAAGCTAACACAGTAGACATAAAGGCAGACTACTTGAACACCAAGATTAGAGTTTAAATTTAGTTTGATCTCCTTTTCTTAGCTATAGGCTTCCATTTTTTACATGTCAAGGGGTAAAGGGACAGGGCACGTAAATTTAGTTGATAGAGGAGAAAAGACTCTTGTATGTTGCAGTAACATTAAATCCACAGCATCAGCTCTACACGTACCGTGTGCTCTGTCTCAGAGGCGGAGGCAGGCTGCGTGAGCAAGGCTGCGGTGTTCAGGGGCTGTGTGTTCCCAGGGTTTTGTGGGGCCGTGGGAGCAGGAGCCTCCTCTCACAGCACCTACTATCAAGCATGGTTAGAAATGACAGGCAGTGAAATTCAGAGGACCTGAATTACATGGTCTGATCTGATTTGACTAAGCCCATATTCCATATACTCAGCGATGATATATGTATTTTATGGAAGAAAATGCTTAGCTAGTTAATGAAAACTTACTCAACCATGCATTTTCAACAAAAATACTTTAATTAAACACTTTCTATAATACTATGCTTCTTTCTGATCTCCTATAATTGACAATAGCTATCAGAAAGAAAGGTACATAGTTTACATTCATTTAATGAAATTCTCCAATGATTCTGATTCCACATTTTCATTTTATAGATTAAGTTATGTAACATATCCAAAAGCCTGCACAGTTAATGAGGAAGGTGAAATGGGAACCCCAGATCTGCCTAACTCTAAAGCCCTCTCTTCTGAAATGCCATTCACTCTTTTTCTTCCACCATATTTAAAGTTAGGTTGAAGTTTCCACATTGCAAGTGAACAGAAGACTGGCTCTGTACCTGATTCTTGAGAAATACCCCTCTACCCTCAGCGTGCTACTAAAAAGGAGCCCCAACCAGCAGAGTATAAGAAAAAGCCCTGCTCTCTGATCCCCCTTCCTCCCACGAAAAAGGTAATTTTTGTTTCTACTTCTGCAACGTGGAAAAATAAGTTTAGCTAAAGGGCAATTGAGTTCTTGGTGAAGTGGAGGAAGATGGTGAGAAAGAATGGCGGTGGATGCTTCAGCGCCCTAGATAATGTTATTTGTATGGCCGGTGATGCTGCAGTTACGGTTACCGTAAAACAAACAACGAACACGGGGGTTTTTGACTCTGAGCACTCAAGAGCTGTTGTCACAGATGAAATATATTCTGACATATGAGAAGAGCTGTGTTTCCTTTCCTTTGCCCACCTTTCCCCTTTTCCCCTTTCTTTTCGATATGATGTGCGGGGAGGCAGCGGGGTGTTGGCACGGTTGCAGGGCTGTGAAGGCAGAGCGAGAGCCGTCAGCCTGCGGCCTCTCCCTGCTGACTGTGCCGGGCGTGCCCTTCGCAGACCGGGGCGCTGCAATGAGAAGGCTCTCTGAATTAGTTTCGCCGGAGCTCCAGCCACTTCCCAGACCGACTGTGGAATGCAGACTTGGGAAAGAAGAAAGGAATTCAATACACCATGAGTGGTTATATAGAGTTTAAAACTTTCGAAAAGATAACCTGGGAAGAGAAGACAAAAGATTAGAAAGTGGTCTTTATTCCTAGCGGTAGACAGTGAAGGGGTCACTGGTTCAGGAACGGCGATAATTCTGGACAGAAACTACCCAATGTGTGATTTATCATTGTCAGAAATAAAAATTTCCTTTCAATTTATCATTCTACCTCCTTATTCTATCCTATCAGCTAAACTCACAGTCTCCTTTTTTTTACTCTTTCTACTTCATGCTTTATAAAAACTATAGTGGGTAAGCATTTTCCTCTATGCTGAACCCCAGCAAGTTGAGAATATACATGGCAGTTGGCATAGAAAAACACACAGTTCCATAATGCTAGTGACATTTGCGAATCTCAGCATCTTTGTGGGGACATTGAGCTACCCAAGGACCTATCTTTGTTCACCCAGCTGTTGATTCCTTGCCAGAAGGACATTCTACCGCATTTATCCTACTGATGGCCTGTCTGTGTGCATGGATTTTTAATCCACTGATTTTTAAAAAAATGACCTAATGGCTCTGTTGATAACCATATGTAGTTCTGTATTTCTTATCTCTTAGGAACATAGCCCACATTTTAAAAAATATACTAAAATTAGAAAAAAATATTTTTTTTTTTTTTTTTTTAAAGATTTTATTTATTTATTATTAGAAGAGAAGGGAGGGAGACAGAGAGGGAGAGAAACAGTAATGTATGGTTGCTCCTCACATGGCCCTCACTGGGGACCTGGCCTGCAACCCAGGCATGTGCCCTGACTGGGAATCGAACCGGGACCCTTTGGTTCCCAGCCCGCGCTCAATCCACTGAGCTACACCAGCCAGGGCAGAAAAAAATATTTTTAATATTTCTCCAGTATTTTTCAATATTTCTAACTTGCCAGTAATAATTTTATAAATTGATAAAAATTATATATTAACAACTTTCAAGATCTAGACACATTGAACAATAAATATACTCACTTAATAAACTGTTTACTAAGTGTTTAGACATGAAAACTTCAGAGTAACTGTTGAAGCAAGTTTATGCTTTTTCAAACAAGATTATACTTTCTCAGTACACTGTAACCATTAAACATTATGAAACATCCACTCTTATTTCTGTTTGATGGATGTTACTTCTGTCTTAAGTAATATTCTATATTACCAGATGGAGGTAATCCATGTACCAAAAGTAAAAAATCTATATATAAGACTCCAACTTCTTTCAGTAAAATGCTTTGGGGAATAAAGAGTAGTAATAGAAATGCATTCTGATTCTGTGCTGTAACTGTGAAAAACAAAGAGAATATTTTGAATGCAAACATATTTTCTTTCAGCTGTGGTAAAGAATGTCACAGTTGGACTGAAGTCTTGTTAGCTATTGTGTCAAACTGAAATAATGTTTCTATCAGAATGTCTCATTTTTTAAAAACATACATTTTAACTGTAAGTGTTGGCAGGCCCATATCTCAAATTGGGCAATAAACTAGTTTTCACACTTGAAGAATCATAAGATTCTTTAGAAGCAGAATTTATTTTCTCTAATTTCTAAATCAAGGAAGACATTTCCATGAGTTCATTCAATGGTTTAGGTTGTTTAGTTAATATTCCTATTTTTCAATTAACCAGAATATAAACACTTAGACACATATCTGGCTCAAAATAATGATGGACAACCTAATAGGTGAGAAGTAAAGTATGTTAGAAAAGGTGGGAAATAAAAATTATTTTTTTGCCACAGTTTCGTATGAGGTGATTAGATTAAACTTTGACCTAAAGAGCAAAAAATGGAACTGCGAACTGACTTCTTTAAATTTTGGAAGTAGGTGTTTAAAGAAGAGAAAACTTATATTTGTTTTCTGAGTTCCATATGCTGTTCCATGTCATGAGTATGTTTCGTCTCTTAATAAAATTAAGTAAAGTATCATGTGATTGATCTATATGTATCATCAAACACATACATGCATATTGACTACAATGACTAATGTTTGGTGATCAGCCGAATGCAAGCACCTATCTCAATGAATGATCTATATCCTTCTTGCTAAAGTCTCTCTTTGTTACATTACTTTTATGTGAAATTTACCATTATTTGAAGTTTATTTGTTTCAAGTTCTGGGTTGGTTTTGTTTTTTTTTTTTTGAAATTGTGACTGATAACATGCCAATTTGATTGTTTATAAAGGATAAGCCTTTATACAAAAGAATCGAAAATATTCAAAATACTTTTGAACCTAAAATGATTGTTTATATTCCAGATTCAGTGCTGTGTGGGCAAGTAGAAAGGAATTCCTGGAGCACGCAGGTGTAGCTTTATTCTACTGCTCCTAAGTTATCAGCAGAAAACAGCTGGGGAGTCATTTTCCTGAGCCCTTTTTCTGAGCTGGAAAAGGTTTTATAGAGTATTTAACTAGAACTCAATCAATTGATCCTGAATGGAGTAGCTGTAGCGTTTTCATCGCTTCTTTAGAATTCCTCTGCTTGGTTCTGTTGACCACAGAGTTGCAACCCTCGGCCCCCCATTCTAGTGATGGGGAGGTAAGGATGGAACATTGTGTATTATTCCCCATCCAGTTCTTAAGGCTGTTTTACTTGTGGTTCTCTCTCTCTCTCTCCCCTCCTCTTTGAAAACAGTAAATTGTGAAGAATATAGATTTTGGTGCTGAAAGATCTGATTTCAATAGAAAGTTCAGAGAGTTATTGTAATTGCTCTTAAAATTATATATGCTGATGTTTTGAGTTGTTGACTCTATGACTTCTTCGCCCACATGAAATATATGGTTGCTTTATTTAGGAACATAAACTATGAGTTGGAACTTCTTTATTTCTCAGCTAAGGATGCTTTATAGATTACTCTGAAATGAAAATGTTGCCTGGGTGTGGGCCAAGGGCTCTGAGTTTTCATCTGACAATAAGTGGCATTATATATGACCTTAAGGAAGGATTGAGTTGATACTTGCCTATCTTTAGGAGTAGGTATAATACAGATGCCTAATGATCACTAAAAAGCTTTGATGCCTCATATGAAAGAAGATAACTACATGCTTTAGATTATTTAAATGGATATAATTTCATTACTCTTCATTATTTCTTTGTGAAGCAAAAGTATGTCAGGCATTATAAGACTATCTTGCAGACAAATATAATAAAGCATAGACTTAGGAAATTAATAAGGAGTCCAAACTTAAACCTAGGTTTATTGACTTTTAATTGCTTTTAATCAGCTTCTTTCCATGGTTTTGGATATTCCTTATTTTGTGCTTCACAAAGGAGAATAATGAGAGGCATTATTATTATTTGCAAAAGTGAGGTGTGTTGATCGCACTTAGGTCAAAATCCTCTCATCAAATCTGCCTACATTGTGGTTCAGAAATGCTTATGTAAGAGAAACTCAAATCTTTTAATCCTTAGTTTCTCCATTTGTAGGGCTTTTCTGGTTTGTTAATAACACAAGACTTTTATATTATAATAATATCTACATCATAAGGCACAAGTATTAGATTAAACAATAGGTATAAAATGCTTCTCAAACTCTAATGAATTATATAAATATAAGACCTTATTTTTGAAGGTAGTGTGTGGCTGGAATATAGAGGGCATTAAATATTAGGCTTAAAAGTGTTGAATTACTTTGTTGTGATGTGAAGAAGCCTTAAACTTTTCAGAAAGGGCAACAAAAAGCTCAAGGAAAGCTTGAGGACCTTTCAGCAGCCTGTGTGATGGATCGAGCGGAGATAAAAAGACTGAGGTGTGTAACGTGGGGATAGTTAGAAGACTAGTACAATATTTCAAGTGAGAGTTAAAGAGGAGAGTGAACCTAGATAATGACCATACCATTTGTTAAAAAGACAGGAGGGGATGCAAAAAGTTCTGTGGAAATGGAATCTAACCAACCAGGTAAAGAATGAGGAGGGTATGTTAAGTAAAGAAGGAGTGGACTCAATATCAGGTATATGAGACAAAAATTGGGAAATTTAGGAGGCGACACTGCATGTTAGTAAAAGATGGAAAACTAGCTTTAGTATACGCTGACTTTGAGAAATTGGCATGGCATGCCCATTGGTGATTCCAAGCAGACACTAAGAAGTGTTGGAGGAACTCAGCAATGTTGTCAGAAGAGGAAATGGTTAAAGGCATTTGCAAAGACATAATAGGAGTCCTGAGAATGGTGGACTTTGATGAGAAAGATAGGATAGAGACAGAGGAATATATATTCTCATATTAATCGACTATAAGAAACTGAGACTTCAGAAAGGGGTTAGAGGGCAAGGCCAGGAAAATTAAAAAAAAAAAAAATAAAGAATATAGGATCATGGGTGCCGAGGAATTGGAGCACTTGATATTTTCATGAAAATGGACTGTTTGATGTTTTACAGTATTTTATTAGAGACAAAGAAGGACAAGACTGTGAATAATCATTAGAAATGCCAATTTTGAGGAGATGGTTGGTGAGGAATGAGAGTGTAGAAATCGTATTTGTCTTCTTTACTGTATCACCAGCACCTCTTTCATGAGCAATTTAGTAAATATTTTGTGAATAAATGAATCATGAAAACCAGATTTTGTGCAAACGATAAGAGGATTGGTAACAGAATTAAAATTAGGGTTGTAGTCTGCTTTTCCAAGATATTTGCAGTGCTGCAAAGGAGTATTTCATGGGTATACGTTACTACTAACAGCTAAGATTTGTTTGTAGCTTACTATTATTTCATTCAATCTCTTCAGAAATCCTGTGAGGGAGGTACTGTTATCATTTCCACTTTAAAGTTTAGGAAACAGCCTGGCTGGCATAGCTCAGTGGATTGAGCTCAGGCTGTGAACCAAAGGGTCGCCAGTTCGATTCCCAGTCAGGGCACATGCCTGGGTTGTGGGCCAGGTCCCTAGTGGGGGCCACGTGAGAGGCAACCACACATTGATGTTTCTTTCCCTCTCTTTCTCCTTCCATTCCCCTCTCTTTGAAAATAAATAAATAGAAAAAATAAAGTTTAGGAAACATGCAATGAGAGATTAATGTGAACCAAAGGTCACATAACTGATCATGGAAGAACCTGGGATATATCTGATCATATCACTTATTAAAATTCTTCAACAGCTTCTGTATTGAATCCTTAGTGTTTACAACAGCGCCTGGCACATGAGGTATTTATTACCTCAGTGATGGAGAGATTGAGACAAGAAATGAAGTCATTTGCTTAAGTTCATGCGTAGTTAGTTAGTGGTAGAGAGAAGAGTGCAGACGCAGGCGCTGTGATTCCCGAGCCCCTGTACCTAATCCTATGCAACACTGCTCCTGATTACTTTATTTTTGACAAGGTTCCTATGAGATTTAGCTTAGATGAGGCATTAACAAAAACCAGAATAATCACTGGTAAATTGGGAGAAAGTGAGCATTTGATGATGAATAATATGTTTGGCAGGACTGGCAGAGTTGGAGAAGTGGTGGATATTCCCATTTCTTGGAGAAACAGTGGTTCTGACTGATGCTGAGATCTGAGGCATGTTGACCAGAGGGTGAGTGAGGATGAGGGGACCCGGAGAGCATTGACATTGAGTATCTTAAGACTTAAGAGACTAGGGTTTTGAAAGGCTAACTGAGAAGAGCTTCAGGAAAAAAACCTAGACAAAGGAGACTTCTATTGCCAGGCACAGTGTCTCAGAATTATTGGCGATGCACGTGTTATATATCAGTGGTGCCTACAGGATGGCGTATGAGTCCTCTTGGAATTTAACTGTGAAAGATGTTAAATACCATGCTTACTTATTTCCATTCATTCTAGAGCTGCGAGACAAAAGAAGTTCTTTCAGATGTGAATTCATGGGATTTGCTTTTCACAAATTCTTCTATAGAACTTAGTTCCAAGCTTTGCATGCAGTAAACATTCAGTATATGTATGAACAATGGAGATTTTTACCTTGAGAAAAGGCTCCTCTCTCTTCTGAGGAAAATATTACACTAGGTACCCTCCATTCATTAACACTTTATTAAGGGATGCCGACAAATAATTTTCCTAAGGGAAGTCATTCTAGGGGCGTGCGTCCAGTTCGGATGGAATGGACATGGTCTGGAATTCTGACAAGGCTGAGGATCTCGTGGGTCACAGAAGGCACCATATGCTTTGGCGTTCTGTTTGAATGGGATTCCGCTGCAGCTCCTTGTCATGCAGAAGCATGGCTTCCAGGCCTGCCTCAGAAAAGCAAGAGCTCTTCCTGTCGTCCCTAAGTTTCTTTTAATGCTCCCTTGATGAAACAAATGCGTTTAACTTGTAAGTTTGGCCACTGGACTGTGGACTGCGGTAAGAAACTGAGCAAGGGTTAGTAGTAGCTCTGCCTGAGAAGACGTACCTCACTCCAGGGAGAGCACTGCGTTTGGGATTCATCGGTCTTCCAGGCTGGGTTTCCACCTCTCACCCACACAAACACACACACGTGCACTCGTGCACACGCATGCCCTCTCCGCCATGAATCTTATCCTTAAAAACTGACCTTTTCTAAGGCAGACTGCACATTAGCATGCTTGTAGGGCCCAGGGAAATCTAAGACATAATTCTTCTTTAACAGGAGACATTTCTTTAGATTCTGATTTATTGTTGGTTCAGCATGTTAGGGAAAGAGACAATAAAAGGCAGAAATGAGCCCCATTTTCACAGAACAGATAGTCAACTTGCACAGACTTTCGTGTCCTTCTTCAATTTCCCTCTTTGGAACTTTCGCAGAAATAGTTCTCAACTGGGTTGCATTAACCTCAGCAACGACCCAGTCAGGGCCAGTCTACGGCTACTTCCTGGACGGCAGAGAGCAGAAGTCAGAGTGGGACTCACAGCACGTGGGGAGCTCGGTGCTCTGGCTGCTTTGAAGCCTATCTGTCAATTTTTCTGAAAATACACACGTACATACACTGCCTTTGGTTCCTTCACGGCCTGATTAATGTGTCTCTGTTCCTGGAAGGCTAACACATGCCGCACTCCCCTTGTTTCCAGCAGCCAAGCCCCTCCGGTCTTGCCCAAATCGTACCTGGTTCTTTCAGACAAATTATTGTGATGATTAAGAAAGTTTGATGATATATCATTTTTTTTTCTGGATTCCAGACCTCCTGTCAGATAATAGAGTCAGGAGTGCAGGGTGGATGCTGTTATCCCATATCAATGCTCTGGGTTCAAATAAAGTGTCAGGATGACTAAGTACAAGGGATTTGTGGAATGCTTTAATGTTGCCTCATTTCAAATCACTTCATAAGCAGCCTGGTAATGAGCTCAATAAATTCTGTTGGAGGAGAATTTTTTTTTTTTTTTTTTTTTTTTAAAGAGCCCTGCATTCAGTACAGAAAAAGTAGGTTGCTATTTTATAATTGGGCCTCTGGGCTGGAGGGAAGGAACCTTATTTCCTATTTGAAATCCACTTTGTTAGGTCTGTGATGTGGGGATGGCTAAATGAGAATGAAATATTATAATTAAGGACATCACAAGCTGTTTATCTTATCAGCAGTGTTTTTCCTTAAAGGCTGCTCACTGACCACCTGTGTATTGTAATTGCATTTTTTCCCCTGTGCTCTGCCAGTTGCAACCAACAGAGGTTCTGGCTCTAAGTGGGGAAAGAGGAGATATGAACAGCAGCCCAGCAACCAGAAGTCACAGGAGAGACCTAAATTGCTTTTATTTTCCTGGATCAGGCATTCTTTTCATCAACTGCAATAGGCTATTTGTTTATGGAAAGAAATGAGTTTATAAAACTTGACTGAGCCTGGTGAGAGCATGCTGTCTAGGGCCAGGCTGTGAGGTACTGTCTCAGACATCCTGCCAAGTGCCATGTTTTTGTTTTGAGGCTAACATAGAAAACCAATCCCACTTTGGAAAATGAGAACTGGTTTATTATTGATTGTGTGGAAAGCAAGTGGCCAGATCTGTAATCTCCACTGTGACTTCAAAAGCTCTCTATTATGATAATTTTTTTGACCTGCCAACTTTCTTATTTTCATTCACTGGTGAAGGGTGAGCCCTGCTCCTCTAATAGACTGAAATGACAATTCTCACCAGGTTCGGCTGCAAAGGTCTGGATAGCAGTTACTTGCCTGGAAAGGTATTTGGCTGAACTAAAAGATCAAATTATAGATTCGCTACACCTTGCCATAATGTTGATTTTTATAAGACCCTAGTTCTCATAAATCACAGCAAAATACTAATATGTTCATAAAGATGGACTCAGTATATCTGGACATTCAATGTTAGTTGGCCCTTAGCAAGATGATGTAGAGTGACAAGTTTTTCTTCTCAGTTTAAACCTGCCTTGATCCTAGAATCTGAAAGTCTCGTCCATATTCTTTCTTTCTCTACAATTTCTCCATCAAAATTCTTCTTCAGAAAGTATATACAGGAGAGGATCCAAGATGGTTGAAGAGTAGGTAGAAGCTACACACACCTCCTCTGGGCACCAAACTGGATTTACAGCTATAGAGCAATCAACCTGAATTACCAATTGAAGGACAGCTGAATAGGAGTATTATATGCAAGGGTTTAGAGAAGAAGTTACACAGAGATTGGTAGAAGGGAGGAGATGTGGAGAAGGCTGGCCTCTGCATCCAGGTGCAGTGGCTGAGGATCTTGGCTGCAAAAGTCCCCCGTGGTGAGTGTAGGGTCTCAACCTTATGCCAGGATCCTCAAACCAGAGCTCAAGGGCTGGGAAGAGGAGTCTGCATAGCATCTGGCAGCAACAATCAGCAGGGACTGTTTACTGGAAAGAGGAGAGAGTATGCCTGAATCCCAAGTCCTCTCTTAAAGGGCCAATGGGCAGAACTGTGCTCTTGGACACTCAGCAGGGTCTCTGGTAGAGGGAGGATGACTCAGGGCACATCAAAGCCATAAAGAGAATATCAGGTGATGTGGCTCTGGAGAGAGGTCTGAAAGGTTGGCTACTGAGGTCCTGGCTCTCAGTTAACATTCCACACAGCCCTCAGGGGGTATCATCCAGGGTCCGCTACTCCTGTTCCTACAGCACCAGCTGGGAGCGTGCACTAACTCCATCTTCCAAATCCTGGTGACATCACCCTGCCAAGCTTGAGTCCCACAGAAAGGACTACTGGATGCACCCAGCAGGGAGCTGAGGTGTGTTCTTTTCTGGAGAAACTATAGGCGGATTCTCAGATGGTCATTTAACTATGTGACTTTGGAATGGGGGGCCAGTATTTCCTTCTTTCTGTGGGTTTGGCAGGCACCGCCCCCAACAGAAGATTGTTGTCAGGGTCAGATTGTTGTCAGAGATCCTTCTCAGGGTCTCTGGTGGCACAGCTTTGGAGCTAAGGGAAGGGTGCAGCTTACTCCCCTCCTGAGGGCCGCTGCCACCTCCAGTGGAGGGTTGTCTTGATTTGTTTCTCCAAGTTTCCCTGGCTCTGTCCTACTGGGATCAGTTGTGCTGGTAGAAGGGAGCAGGGAGTGCAGCTCAGAGCCAGGGTCTTTAGATTGGGGTGGGTTGTGGAGGTGTGGGAAGGTATGCAGCTTGCTCCTGTCCTGGGGGCCAGCACCACCCCCAGCAGATGACTGCCTTAATTTGTGTCTGTAACTCCCACTGGTGTCATCCTGTTGGGCTCAGTTCCATAGAGGGAAGGCTGCTCTGGTGAGAGCTGGGACATTAAGAGTACATTTACCTGAGGCTCCAGAGCAGGTGAGCCTACAGGACTAAGGGGAGGAGGGCAGCTTGTCCCACTCCTGCAGTGCAGCCAGTGCCACCCCCAACAAAAGGTTTTCTTTGCCCAACCCCTGGTGACCCATCCTGCTGAGTTTGCTCTTGCAGTGGAGACAGGTGGCTGCACCCAATCTGAACCTCTGGTGTGCTCCAGCTGAGGGAGCTAGATTTGGAGACTCTAGCACAGACTGACTGGTATAGCTCTACAGTAGAAGCCAGATTCTCCGCATTGAGTGCCTGATCACACTGTCCCTAAGTAAGGGACCTACGGACTTTGTCCTTCCAACCTGGTCACCCTGTCCTGCCGAGTTCAAAACATGTGGAAAGGTCAGGGGGGTACAGCCAGCTTGGGTCAACTCTACTGCCTTTCTTTCTTTAATTTTTTTAAATCCTCACCTGAGAATATGTTTATTTATTTTAAAGAGAGGAAGGGGGAAGAGAGAGAGAGAGAGAGAAACATTGATTGCTTGCCTCCCATATGCACCCCAACTGGGGACTGAATGCACAACCTAGATATGTGGCCTGATTAGGAATTGAACCCACAACCTTTATGGTGCATGAGATGACAGTCCAACCAACTGAGCCACCCGGCCAGGGCCACTCTATAGCCTTTCTTCATAAGACTCTGGAGGAAGACCGGACAACATCAGGGGGTAGAGCACAGAGTAGCTAACAGGTGGATGCCAACCTCAGCGAGCCTTGGACTTTTGCTGACCTTCCCTCAGCTTAGAGCTTCGGGAAGCCGATCCCAGTACATAGCCTGGCCCCTTCCACACACGTCCAAGCCCAGCAGACACAGCCACGAACAGTGAATAACATGGTTACACACAACATCTGATACTGACCTGCACTGGAGCTCTGGTCAAGGGGGCCCCAAACCAACAAAAGCAGCAATGGGCTAAAAACCACACCAGAATTCAACACAACTAGCCACACAGAGGGCACAGCCAAAGGGGGACTCCAGTAGACACCAGCCTCTGCTGGGAATTATTCTTCCTCAGGGAGCAGCTCCTGAATGGCAACTTGTACATCGTAAACGAGGTCTGTCCTCACAGAGGACCCAGCCTGAGGGTTAACTCTACCCACGAACAGGACAACAGCTACAACACTCAACTACAGCAGGGGGCACCGAACCCTGGAACACCTAGCTCAGGTGATCTAGATTGTGCCACCAAGACCCAGGAGACCTCTACATAATAAAATCCTTCAGAACAAGCTTGGGTGTCAGAGCAGATCTACCTGATACACAGAGACAAATACAAAAAGGCAGACAAAATAGGGGGGAAAATATGCCCTAAATGAAAAAACAAGAGAAATTTCCAGAAAAAGAATGAAATGAAATGGGAACAACAAAAATACTAGATGTGTAATTTAAAGCAATGGTTATAAGAATACTCAAAGACCTTAGGGGAAGAATAGGTGATCTTAGTGAGAACTTAAAAATATATTAAGCACTGAAAAGGTCATAGAAACCATAAAAATAATGAGTCATAAATAAAGAACACTATATCTGAAATGAAGAATGTACCAGAAGGAATCAACAGCAGGTTACATGGAGCAGATGATCAAATCAATGGTACAGAGACAAGATAACAGTAAGCACCCAAGTAGAACCTTACAAAGAGAAGAGAATTAGCCCTGGATGGTGTGAATCTCTTGGTTGGAACATTGTCCTATAAACTGAATGGTCTCAGGTTTGATTTCCAGCTGGGCACATGCCTAGGTTGCAGGTTGGGTCCCCAGTTGGGCCGTTTATGAGAGGCAACCGATCAATGTTTCTTTCTCACAATGATGTTTCTCTCTCTCTCTCTCTCACTATTTCTCTCTCTCATTTTCCCTCTCTCTAAAATCAGTGGGCATGTCCTCCTGTGAGGCTAAAAAAAAGAGATTTTTAAAAATGAGGAAAATCTAGGGACCCCTGGGACAATATCAAGCATAAGAACATCTGCGTTATAGTGACATCAGAAAAAGAAGAGAATGAGCAAGGGATAGAGAACTTGTTTGAAGAAATAATGGTTGAAAACTTTCCTGACCTGATGACGGAAAAAGTCACAGAAATTCAGGGAGCACACAGAGTCCCAATCAAGATGAACTCAAAGAGGCCCACACCAAGACACATTGTAATTAAAATGCCAAAGATTAAAGACAAAGAGAGAGTCTGAAAAGCAGCAAGAGTAAGCAATTAATTACCTACAAAGGTGCAGCCATAAGGCTATTAGCAGATTTCTCAACAGAAAAAACTTCAGGCCAAAAGGGATTGGCATGAAATATTCAAAAATCTTTGATGAAAATCAAGGATCTACAACCAAGAATATGGTAACCAGCAAGACTAATATTTATAATTTAAGGTAAAAAAAAAACAAAAACAAAAAAACAAACTCCTCAGCTGTTTCCCACTCCCCACAAAATCTAAAGGGATTCATTACCACCAAACCAGTATTGCAAGAAATGTTAAATGGTGTATTTGAAGAAGAAGAAGAAGAAAAAGAAGAAGAGGAAGAGGAAGAAGAAGAAGAAGATACTATAAATAGAGAGAGGACCATAATATAAAGAATAAAATGGCAAGAAATAAGTACCTATCAATAATAACCTTAAATGTAAAAGGATTAAATGCTGCAATCAAAAGACATAGGATAGTTGAATGAATAAGAAAACATGCCCTATATGCCCCTATACATATGCTGTCTACAAGACACTTACCTCAGACTGAAAGTAATGGTATAGAAAAATATTCCATGCAAATGTAAATTTTTAAAAAAGCTGGCATGACACATGAGGAGTTCCAGCCAAGATGGAGGCATAGGTATAAACCCTTCACTTCCTCGCACAACCAAAAGGAGGACAACAACCAATCTAAAATCAATAAACAACCAAAAGCACCAGAAAATCATACTGCATGGAACTCTGACAACCAAGGAATTAAAGAAAAAATCAACCTGACTGGTAAGATGGACCGCGTGGGCCGACTCAGAAAAACCTTGGTGAGGCAGCTGACGGGCAGGGCTGAAGGACCTGCACAGGTTGGCTGACTTAAGGGGAAAACTGAAACTCAGAGCTGACTGTGGGCTATAGCTGGGGTTGCCTCGGTGGGAGATACTTCCAGTCTGATAGAGAGTCCATCAGAAAGTGCGCTAGAGACAAGCAGGCAAGCTGCACTGTCCCCTCTCTGGCCCCTCCCCCACAGGCAGTGCAGCATGGAGGGTCACCCTGCCCGGGTGAATACCTAAGGCCCCGCCCCTTACAACTTATCAGGTACACCAAGACAAAGAAATAGGGTCCAAATGAAAGAACACAGCAAAACCTCAGAACTAAGCAATGAGGAAATTGCCAACCTATCTGATGGACAATTTAAAGCCCTGGTAATCAAAATGCTCACAGAACTGATTGAGCTTGGTCGAAAAATGAAAGAACGAATAAAAGATACCTAAAATGAAATAAAGCAAAATATTTAGGGAACCAACAGTGGAAAGAAGGAAACCAGGATTCAAAGCAATGATTTGGAACAAAAGGAAGAAATAAACATCCAACTGGATCAGAACAAAGAAACAAGAATCCAAAAAGATGAAGAGAGGCTGAGAATTCTCTGGGACAACTTGAAACCAATATCTGAATTATAGGGGTGCCAGAAGGAGAAGAGGAAGAACAAGAAATGGAAAACTCATTTGAACAAGTAATGAAGGAAAACTTCCCCAATCTGGTGAAGGAAATAGACTTCCAGGAAGTCCAGGAAGCCCAGAGAGTCCCAAAAAAAGTGGACCCAAAGAGGAACACACGAAGGCCCATCATCATTAAGTTACCCAAGATCAAAGACAAAGAGAAGATATTAAAAGAAGTGAGAGAGAAGGAGACAGTTATGTACAAAGGAGTTCCCTTAAGTCTATCAGCTGATTTCTCAAAAGAAACCTTACAGGCAAGAAGGTGCTGGAAAGAAGTATTTGAAGTCATGGAAAGCAAGGACCTACATCCAAGATTACTCTATCCAGCAAAGTTTTCATTTAGAATGGAAGGGCAGATAAAGTGCTTCCCAGATAAGGTCAAGTTAAAGGAGTTAATCATCACCAAGCCCTTATTATATGAAACATTAAAGGGACTTATTTAAGAAAAAGAAGATCAATAATATGAAGAATAAAATGACAACAAACTCACAAGTGTTAACAAATGAACCTAAAAGAAAAGAAAAACTATGAAAACAAAAACTAAGCAAACAACAAGCACAGGAACAGAATCAGAGAAATGGACATCACACAGAGGGAGTTCAGTGGGGAGGGGGAAGGGAGGAATGTGGGGGAAAGGTACAGGGAAGAAGAAGAATAATTAGTAGGCATAAAATAGATGGGAAAGATAAAAATGGTACAGGAAACAGAGGGCTCAAAGAATTTATATGTACAAATCATGGACATGAACTAAGAGGGGGGATGCTGGAGGGTTGCAGGAGCAGGGTGGAGGGGGGATGAAGCGGTAAAATTGGGAAAACTGTATTCAATAAAAATTGGGAAAATTGGGAAAACTGTAATCAATAAAAAATACTTAAAAAACAGCCCAGCTGGTGTAGCTCAGTGAATTGAGCGTGGGCTGGGAACCAAAATGTCCCGGTTCGATTCCCAGTTGGGGCACATGCCTGGGTTGCAGGCCAGGTCCCCGGTGACAGCCATGTGAGAGGCAACCATACATTACTCTTTCTCCCTCCCTTCTCCTCTCTCTAAAAAATAAATAAATAAAATCTAAAAAATAAAAATTAAAAAAAAACAATAAATAAAAAGCTGACATAACCATACTTATATTAGACAAAATAGTCTGTAAAACAAAGGATATAACAAGACATAAAAGGGCACTACATAATAATAAAGCGATCAATCTGTAAAAAAAGATATGACCCTTGTAAACATATATGCACCCAACACAAGAGTACCTAAATATATCAAGAAAATCTTGATGGACATTAAAGAAGAGAACAGCAATATGGTAACAGTAGAGGATTTTAACACCCCACTGACATCAATGGATAGATCATCCAGATAAAAAATCAACAAGGCACCACTGACCTCATACTATTCACTGGATTGGATGGATTTGATATTTACAGGACATGTCATCCCAAATCAGCAGAATATACATTATTCTCAAGTACACGTGGAACATTCTCAAAGATAGACTATATGTGAGGACATAAAATAAGTCTTAATAAATTTAAGAATATTAAAATTATATCAAGCATCTTCTCTGAACACAGTGGTATAAAACTAGAAAACAACTATGATTTAAAAAAAAACTGCAAAACTTTCAAACACTTGGAGACTAACTAGTAAGTTATTAAACAATGAAAGGGTTAACAATGAGATCAAGTAATTCATCAAAAGTTACCTGGAAACAAGTAAAAATGAACACACAACAACCCAAAATCTATGGGACACAGCAAAAGCAGTCCTGAGAGGGAAGTTCATAGCATTATAGGCCTACTTCAGGAGCAAGAAAAATCTCAAATAAACAATCCAACCATATGCCTAAAAGAACTAGAAAAATAACAACAAACAAAGCCCAGTAAAGATCAGAGCAGAAATAAATGACACAGAGACTAAAAAATACAAAATATCAATGAAACCAAGAACTGGTTCTTTGAAAATATAAACAAGATTGATGAACATTTAAAGACTCAATAAAGAAAAAAGAGAGGAACCAAATAAATCACATCAGGCATGAAAGAGAAGTAGCAACTGACACCATAGAAATACAAAAGATTATAAGAAAATACTACAAACTATATGCCAACAAATTGGACAACCTAGGTGAAATGGAGAAATTCCTAGAAACAATCTTCCTAAACCAAATCAGGAAGAATCAGAAAATCTGAATAGACTGATTACAACTAATGAAATTGAAGCAGTAGTCAGAAAATTCTCAGCAAATATAAGTCTTGGACAAAACTGCTTCACAGATGAATTTTACTGAACATTTAAAGAACTAACACCTATCTTTCCCAAACTATGCCAAAAAAATACAAGAAGAGGGAGGACTACCAGCATCATTCTAATCCCCAAATCAGATAAAGACAGTACAAAAAAAGAAAATTATGACCATTATCCTTGATGAACATAGATGCCCAAATCCTCAACAAAATATCAGTAAACCAGGTCCAGCAACATAGTAAAAAGATCATTCCTGACCAGTGTGGCAGTTGGTTGGGTCTCATTCCACAAAGCAAAAGATTTCAGGTTCAATTTCCAGTCAGGACACATGCCAGGGTTACAGACCCAGCCCCTGGTTGGGGCACAGGCAAGAGACTATCAACTGATGTTTCTTTCATACATTGATGTTTCTCTCTCTTTCTTTCTCCCTCCCTTCCCCTTTCTCTAAAAAATAAATAAAATCTTTAAAAAAGATCTTACACCATCATCAAGTGGGATTTATTATGGGGATGCAAGTTTGGAACGTATTACAAATCAATAAATGTAATACAATGCACAAACAAAATGAAGGATAAAAGCCATATGATCATTCATATCAGTAGATGCATTAAAAGCATTTGATATAATATAGCACTTATTTATGATAAAAATAACTTCTCAGGAAAGTGGGAATAGAGGGATTATACCTCAGTATAGTAAAGGCTATATATAACAAACCCACAGGCAACATCATATTCACTAGGCAAAACTAAAAGTGTTTTTCTTTACATTAAGAACAGGACAGGGATGTCTGCCTTCACCATTCTTATTCACTAGAGTACAGGAAGTCCTAGCCACAGCAATCAGACAAGAAAAAGAAATTATAGCCATCCAAACTGAAAAGGGGGAAGTAAAACTGACACTTCACAGATGACATGATATTGTACATAGAAAACTGTAAAGACTTTACCAAAAAACTACTAGATCTAATAAATGAATTTGGAAAAGTAGCAGGATACAAAACTAATATTCAGAAATTGGTGGCACTCTTATATACCAATAATTATCTATCAGAAAATGAAATTAAGAAAACAGTCCATTTACTATTGCAACAAAAAATAATGAAGGTAACTAGGAATAAATTTAACCAAGAACATAAAAGATCTGTACTTGGAAAATTAGAGGATATTGAAGAAAGAAATTGAAGAAGATACAAATAAGTGGAACTATATAGCATAATCATGGATAGGAATAATTAACATCATTAAAATAACCATACTACCTACAGAAATCTATGGATTCAATGCAATTCCTATCCAGATACTAATGGCATATTTTACAGAACAAGACCAAATATTCCAAAAATGTATATGGAACCACAAAAGACCCCAAATAACTTCAGCAATCTTGAGAAAGAAGAACAAAATTGGAGGTATCAAAATACCTGATGCCAAACTATACTAAAAGGCAATTATAATAAAAACGGCATGGTACCACAATAAAAACATACACATATATCAATGGAACAGAGCAGTGAGTTCAGAAATGAACTTATGCCTTTATGGTCAATTAATATTTGACAAAGGAGGCAGGAGCATACAATGGAATAAAGACAGTTTCTTCAATAAATCGTACTGAACAAATTAGACATGGATATGGAAAAAAACAAACAAACATGAAACTAGCACAAGAATAACCATGCACAAGAATAAACCCCCAAAAGATAAAAGACTTAAGTGTAAGTTGAAAAACCATAAAAATCCTAGAAGAAAAAATAGGCAGTGACATCTTGAACATTTTTCATAGCAATATTTTTGCCGATATGTGTCTTCAGGCAAGGGAAATGAATAAATCAATGAATGGGACTATATCAAATTAAAAATGATATACCTGATAAGGGGTGAATTTCCAAAATATATAAAGAACTTATGCAACTTAAAACTAGGAAGACAGCCCAATTAAAAATGGGCAAAGGACCTGAATAAGCTATTCTCTGAAGAAGGCATGCAGATGGCCAATAGACATGAAAAAATACTCAGCATCACTAATTATCAGAGAGATGCAAATTAAAACCTCAATGATATATCACCTCACATCTGTCTGAATGGCTGTCATCAATTAATCAACAAACAACAAGTGTTGGAGATGATGTGGAACCCTGATGCTCTATTGGTGGGAAAGCAGACTGGTGAAGCCACTGTGGAAACATTATGGAGTTGCCTCAAAAAATTAAAAATGTATACAGACTTCCAGTCAAGATGGAGGCATAGGTACATACACATTGCCTCCTTGGACAACTAAAGAAGGACAAGAACAAATTTAAAAACAAAAAATAACCAGAACTGCCAGAAAATTGAACTGTATGGAAGTCCAACAACCAAGGAATTAAAGAAGAAACATACATCCAGACTGGTAGGAGAGGCACAGATGGGCAGCCAGGGTGGAGAGGCACAGCAAGGCAGCAACTGGAGGAACTGGGTGAGTGAGGCGGCAGCTGGTGATCCCACATTTGCATGCGTATAAACTGGGACAAACAAGTGAGGAGCGAGATAGACCATGTAACCCAGGGTTCCATCATGGGAAAAGCAAGCCTCAAAACCTCTGGCTGTAAAAATCTGTGGGGGTTGAAGCAGTGGGAAGAACTCCCAGGCTCACAGGAGAGTTCATTGGAAAGGCCCATGGGGTCATAGAACATACACAAGCCGACCCACTTGGGAACCAGCACCAGAAGACCCCAGTTTGCTTGTGGGTAGTGGGAGAAGTGATGGAAAGCAGGCTTGGCCCAGAAAGCATCATTGTTCCCTCTCTAACCCTTCCCCTAGCACCAAAACACAGAGATATATGGGTTGCCTACCCTGTCAAATACCTAAGGCTTTGCCTGCTTAAACATAATAGGTCCGCCAAGACAAAGAAATAATGGCCCACATGAAAGGACAGATCAAAACTTCAGAAAAACAACTAAGCAATGAAGAGATAGCCAACATATTAGATGCAGAGTTCAAAACACTGGTAATCAGGGTGCTCACAGAAATGGTTGAGTATGGTCACAAAATGAAAGAAAAAGTGAAAGCTATGAAAAGTGAAATAAAGGAATATATGCAGGGAACCAACAGTGAAGGCAAGGAAACCGGAACTCAGATCAATGATTTGTAGCAGAATGAAGAAATAAACATTCAAATCAGAACAGAATGAAGAAATAAGAATTCAAAAAAATGAGAAGAGGCTTAGGAACCTCTGGGATAACTTTAAATGTTCCAACATCTGACATCATAGGGGTGCCAGAAGTAGAAGAGGAAGAGTAAGAAATGAAAACCTTATTTGAAAAAATAATGGAGAACTTCCCCAATCTGGCAAAGGAAATAGACTTTCAGGAAGTCCAGGAAGCTCAGAGAATTCCAAAGAAGTTGGACCCAAAGAGGAACACACCAAGGCACATCATAATTACATTACCCAAGATTAAAGATAAGGAGAGAATCTTAAAAGCAGAAAAACAAAAGAAGACAGTTACATACAAAACAGTTCCCTTAAGGCTATCAGCTGATTTCTCAAAAGAAACCTTATAGGCAAGAAGGGGCTGGAAAGAAGTACTCAAAGTCATGAAAGGCAAGGACCTATATCCAAGATTACTCTATCCAGCAAAGTTTTCATTTAGAATGGAAGGGCAGATAAAGTGCTTCCCAGATAAGGTCAAGTTAAAAGAGTTCATCATCACCAAGCCCTTATTATATGAAATGTTAAAAGGGGCTTATTTAAGAAAAAGAAGATCAAAACTACAAACAGTAAAATGACAACAGACTCACAACTATCAACAACTGAACCTGAAAAACAAAAATGAAACAAACTAAGAAAACAACTAGAACAGGAACAGAATCACAGAAATTCAGATCCCATGGAGAGTTTTCAGTGGGGAGGAGGAGGGGAGAGAATAGGGGAAAGGCACAGGGAATAAGAAGCATAAACAGTAGGTACAAAATAGACAGGGGAAGGTTAAGAATAGTATAGGAAATGGAGAAGCCAAAGAACTTACATGCATAATTCATGGACATGAACTAAAGGGAGGGGAACGCTGGTGGGAGAGGGGGTGCAGTGTGGAGGGGGATAAAAGGGAGAAAAAATGGGACAACTCTGAGAGTATAATCAATAAAGTATTCTTTAAAATGAACTTAAAAATACTAAATACACTGTAAAGTGTTCGTTTTTCTTTTCCCTTCAATCCTTGTCCTTGCACATGTTGACGTCGTAGTTGAGAGGACGTCCTCAGTCGTACCTGCCAACCCCAGCACCTACCTATGGACTGTGAATTATATTGGAATAATTGGTGTGTGCAACCACTTCTAGGTTTTCTTTTTTCCTCTAACAGCTTTATTGAGAAATCCACCTGTCATACAATTTACCAGTTTAAAGTGTACATTCAATGGTGTTTAGTATATTCACGGGGTGGTACAATATCATCTCACTCCAATTTTAGAACGACTTTGTTCTCCTGAGACAGCATCTCCTGTGCATTAGCAGCCGCTCCTCTTATCCTCTCGTCTGTCTTTTGACTCATAAAAGGTAGCACGCTTTGACAATTTAATGGCAAGTTGGTGTTTTTTTTAAAAGAACTTTTCTAGAAATTCCATCATGTTTTTCAATAGATATTGGACAGTCTATGTGATAAAGAGCCATGGTTAGTCTGGTGTTGATTACATTAAAAAATTAAAAATATAACTACCTTCGACCCACTGATTCCCATTTTTGGAAATATATCCAAAGAAACTTGAAACACTAATTCAAAAGAATGTACGCACCTCTATGTTCATTGCAGTGTTATTTACAGTATCCAAGAGCTGGAAACAGCCAAAGTGTCCATCAGTAGATGAGTGGAAAAAAGCTGTGAATTACATATTTCACAATGGAGTACTACTTGGCTATCAAACAAACAAACAAACAAACAAACAAACAAACGTTTTACCTCTGGCAATAGCATGGATGGACCTGGAGATTATTATGCTTAGTGAAATAAGCCAGTCAGAGAAAGACAAATACCATATGATCTCACTTATATGTGGAAACTAGTGAACAAAATAAATTGAACAAAGTAGAAACAGAGGCATGGATACACGGAAAAGACTGACAGCTGTCAGACAAGAGAGGGGAGGAATGGATGAAAGAAGGCAAAAGGATTTAGAAAAAAATCATAGATACATAATACACAGACACAGACGACAGTATGGTGATCGTCAGAGGGAAAGAGGGGAGGGAGTAGGTAGAGGTGGGCAAAAGGTAGGGAAATGGGTGCGGAAAGAGACTTTGCTTGAGGTGATGGGTGCATGATGCAATGTGCAGATGATGTTTTGTTGAGTCGTACACTTTGTAACGTGTATGGTTTTGCAAACCAACGTCATCCCAATAAATTCAGTTCTTTTTTTAAAGAAGGCATATAAGGGACACATTTACAGACAAGATGCAGCATCAGTCATATTGGAAGTGTTCAGATGGTCTTCTGTGGTTTGCTGTGATGACCAGGACCAATGCTTAT
The DNA here is from genome assembly GCA_004026765.1 of Micronycteris hirsuta. NCBI lineage: Eukaryota > Metazoa > Chordata > Mammalia > Chiroptera > Phyllostomidae > Micronycteris > Micronycteris hirsuta. Next base: position 105,440 of record PVJI01002558.1, read on the forward strand.
GGTTGTGCTCTTTGTTCACTGCCCTAAACACCAAGCCGAGGGGCTAATGGAGAATGAAATCCGGTTCACACTCAGTTCACCCAGCGCTGCCACTTGGACACCTTTGGATTTGCCTGAGGCTTCAGTTTCTTTTTTAATTCGCTGCCCAGGGAGGATGCCTGTGGCTAATTTGCACAAAAGCATCACGTGCATTAGAGCTAGGCCCATATTATTCCCTAAAGAAAAAAGAAGTGGATCTGTAATAACAGCCTTCCTGTTATCATAGAAGTTATTTGAATAATGGGCTCCTGAAATAAACTTGTGTAGACAGAGCTGACTTAGCTCACACACTTAATTATTTAGCAAACATGGCATTGTTTGTACAAAATGCCAACATGTAAGCCATTGAACCATAGCCATGCTCTAGAGCAGGGGTTGGCAAACTTTTTTTGTAGTCAGGCATTAAATATCAGAAGCAGCCAGAAGCAAGATATAAATGCATGGGCATGGCTTTGTTTCAATAAAACTTTCCTTATGGATGCTGAAATCCAAATTTTATGTAATTGTCACATGTCGCCATTTAAACATGTAAAAACCATTCACGGGTCAGGACCATACAAAAGCAGCTGCATGAACCAGGTTTGGCCTGCGGAAGGTAGTTTGCCAATCCCTAGATCCCTTTTCTATAGTAGCTTTTAAGGAAGTCCTGTTTCTTTTCTAGGGCTCAGGTAGGGCAGGGTCCCAGGTCAAAGGAGAGATTAACAAAGGAGAGATTAACAAAGAGAGACATTTCAAAAAATTTAATTTTTGTTAAATTTTTGTCTTGAGGCGTTTTTAGGTAGTGAAGAATGTTGGACATTACCATTGAAGTACAAGACAGGATGATCATAGACTGAGATGCACCCGTACAGAAACCATCCTAATTGTCATAGTTTGGTGTCATCAAAATTCTTTCACTCATTCATTCATGAATTGGTTTAAGAAATACATATGGAGCTCCCACTTTGTGAGGGACCCAAGAGGTGCTTCACATGGGAGAAAGTGCAGATCATGGGAGGCCAGTATGAAATGCTAAGAAGGAATGGAGCGGCTTCAGAAGGCTGGGAAACAGCCCCGGCAGGTGACTGGCTCCTGGGTTTTCCTTGTGGGCCAGAGTGGCCTGTGTGTGCCTCGGGAGGAGAAGAGGCGGAGCCGCAGCTGACAGCGGGGTGTGCACAGCATCTCAGAGCCACCAAGCAAAGCAGAGCTTTCAGTGTGCACCTGGGGCTTTCAGCCACGGAAACCAAGGTCGTAGCCACTCAATCGTCTGGTTTGAAGGACAGTTATACTTCAGATGCATATTTGTCGATGAACGTGGGTGCAAATCTTTTCCCCTTTCATCCTGAGAGTTTTCTATTTTTAACAAGTACCTCTTTCCATCTGTAGTTGATTCATTGCTTTTTGCCATCCTGCTTGATGCATTCCTTCATTATTTCCAGGACAGCTACTCTGAAGTAACACCCTGCCACCGCTCCCATGCCATCGTTACCACCGGTTCACACACACGGGTAGAATTCTCTGAAAGAGAAATTTATAAGAGAACCTATTTTTTTCAATGGAAATGGTAATTGAACTGAAAAAAGATAGGCGTTAATGTGACTTATTTTAGTCATCCAGAATTCTGGCAGTCCTAAGAGAAATGAAATGCGTTGGGAAGAAAAACATTATTCTGGCTCCAAAGTGCCAAAACATCTGGTCGAAACATGAAACTTGAAACATGAAAAATGCGGTTAACTGTCCAGGTATTTTGTCTTCTAAATGACAAGCATGTTATATTTACTGATTTAGCTGCCTTAAATCCTACAAGAAAATCTATCTAGAATGAGGTAGTGACATAAATGTATTAGCTTTAACATTTGTGGAGGTTTTCATATTTCCAAGTATTTTTTCATGTATTATCTTTTACTAAAATTTCATAACTATCCAGCACAGTATTAAATATCAATTTCATTTTACAGGTATGGAGACTGAGGGTTTACTGTGTAAAGGAACCTGCCCCAATTCAGTTGGCAGAAAGTCAAGGCAGGGGCTGAGATTCCGGTACATGGAAGTCGGAAATAAGTTTAGTCACATTGTATTCTCTTTGTATCTGACAAAATTGCACAAAGGCTGCTTTAGCTCCCTATGTGAACTGGTAAAGACACAAACTGTATATGCCGCAGTCTCTGATAAATTGCTGTAATCTGCAGAGCCTTTTGTTGAGACCCCACCTCTGTACCCCCCAAGCTCTCTTCTATCTTTGTCCCTCAAATGTGAAACCTTGAACCAAGATTCTCTAGTCGCTGCCTGATGCTTCTCTTTCCCAATAACTTAAATGACATGGCATGATTTATAGTGTTTCTTAATATAAAAACACCAAAGCTAAATGTTTTATATAGTGTTAAGCAGACCTATCTTTTTCATTGGATGTAATAATTTATAATTATGAGCAATTGTAAAATTATTATCATTCTTAATGAGACAGAGATACAAACTGCATGTCTGGTGTGATTCTGCCAAATAATTTAACATGGAGCAGTCAAAAAATGGAATGGGTCAAATATTTGGATAGTGGTCTGTGAGGGAAAACCACTCAGTGTGATCTCAGCTGCACCAGGATACTGCAGTCTTGTGTTAGAATGTTTTCTGAAAATGTGGTGATGCTTAATTGCTTTCCAAATCTAGAATGAATATATGAAAAATTTCCAAACAGTGAGACAAGTGTCTGTCTCATGAACCAGAGAAACACATCAAATCACAGGGCGTGGGCTGTCGGGAGGCCCAGCTTGTCGGAGTTGGCCCTTTCCTGCCCCTTTGTCTCCACCAATACCTTCCACACTGATATCCTGCAGGGTCTCTCTACCCCAGGAATCAACCCTTACAAACTCGGACAAACAAGATAAAAATCTTAACTAGAAAAAATGTGGCAAACCAAGTCCAGGGAGACGCACCGTAGATTCCCCCCCCCCCCCAATCTTTTCTTCTGTTCTCTCATCTCGGACTCCACTTTCTGCCCTGAGACGCCCGCGAGGTCGTCACTGGTAGAGATACGGAAAAAGACAAACGACATTCCTGTGTAAGTGGAGAGAGTTTCTGAGGCAAGCGGAAGTTTTCCTTGTTAAGTCACTGACTCACTCAACAAGATGTGTTTGATGATTGTACAGCAGCAGCCGTGCTAAGCATGGGAGGTGTGTCTGCCTCCACCTATCCCCTGCATTGAATAAGCAAATCAGAGCCTAGGGGGGCAGACAAACACACATGCTAAATAATTAAGGCAGAGTATGATGAGGAGTGTGCTGGCCGTTATCGAACCATATGGGAGGGAAATCTAACCCAGACAAAGGAGAAGCCGCAAGGTTGCTTGGAGGAGAGAAAGACATACACTTTTAATGGGGAATTCTTAAAGGGGAATTCTAACTGCTCTTCTCCCATCATTCTGGTGCTCCCAGTGGGTGCCTCATATGTGCAGTTTCTCTCCCCTCTCGCTCCATCCTCAGCTCTCTGTTGTGCAGTGTCCCCTTTCACAGAGGAGCAAAGCCCCTGAGCTGTCACTGCCCAGCTGTGCAGCAGGAGCCGTCACTCTGGTCGTTGACTCCTGTGCTAACCAACACTGTTCCCTCTGGGACAAATTGAAGCCCCCACCTCTGGTCTAGAAGCACACTGACAGTGACCTAGCACGGGCCTTGGTGCTGAATAAAGGCTGCTGCATTGAATTGGATGGCTGCTCCTCCCACGTTATTCTGCGCTTGGTCCCGGTGCAGCACTGATTTCAAACAGCTTGTCTCCCCTGCTCACACTGCAGTCTGTCGTCAGAGAAGCTGTATGCCGGTACTTTGCCTGAGCAAATCGCTCTCAAAGTTTTCCAGCGATTCTCTTTGGAATCTAGTGACCTCTGGCCAGTGGAATCTCTTCCTGCTGTGGTTAGGAGAAAAACCAATAAATGAAAGCCTTATTTTTGACGCTGAAGCAATGTTTTTGGACATATATCCCTTTACATGGTTAGGTTCATTTTCAACACTGTATCTCAGTATCTTTTGCAAATAAAACTCGAACGGCTTTGTGAGTCGGCCGTCCTGATTTGTGCAGACACGTGGAAATTCTCCAGAGAATACAATTTAGAATCGCGATGTAAGAGGAAGACAATAGAAGGAAAAGTGCAGGATGGCAAGGAACAAGGTTGGCACAGAGAGCAGAGGGCTGCCTCTGCCTAAGTTACCTCTCGCACCTCCAACATTCCAGGTTCCCTGACTCAGATTCTAAGGAATACTTTTTCACCAAAAGGAATAGATACTGGGGTAGAGGGTCTGCAGGAAACTTACTGGCTTTTGGCCTCCCCACACCTCCACCCCCAGGCCCTCCCCAGCGTGGGTCATTGTGAAAAGAAACTGACTTAGCCGCCTTTCACCACCGGAACAAAAAGTAAGGCACTTGGGATTCTGGCCAAGCATGCCCCCTGCAGGGTGATAAGAAGAGCCAGAATTGTCCCTCATGAAGTTTAATTTTTTTTTTTTTTCTAGGGAGAGTCTGGTCACTGGTGAAACTTCAAAATAGACTGGCATTTAGAAAATTTCAATATTTATCAATAATGTTTTAATTTGGTTCTGAAACATAGCTTGCAATTAAATATCGATGATTGCTATTTAATAAACTATTTACTTACATACTTTTGTTCCTGCTGATTTCTATTTCCAAATATCTAGAAAGCTGGCTTGGGCGACTCCTCTCATTTTAGACTTGATTCTGTTTTGGATTCCTCTGAATATAACTGGACACCCTTCAGATGCATAATAGTAATTGTGAAATTACATTGAACAAAACTGAAAATTGTGTCTGTTACCAGCTTAAACCCTTGGACTTTCAAGAAACAGATCATTGTAGCTCAGCAATGTTTTAGCTACTAAATAGGAATATCCAGCCTGGACACACAGTTGCAGTCTTCTTATTATTTCTCACTTTGATGCTTTTCTTATGCTGTTGGCTATCTTATTAGTACCTCCTGTTGGGAAGATTTTTCCTTAGCATACTATCTTAATAACCATCGAGGTGGCTTACTCAGGGTTTCCTAATGCTCAGCATGCCCACGAATTGTAATGTGGTAAATATCATGTGGGTAAAGTGACTGCATTTAAAAAAAAATCCATCACCGACTGAATTTTTTACCTGTTATTTAGGCATACTGATAATATATAGTTACTATCTCCCTTGGATATATGATTTCTGATATACAGAAAAATCTTTCCTTATGTATTATTATTTGGAATAAAAAATAAGGCTGTATAAAGAAATCCATATCTAAATTTGGAAGGCAGAGTTGTGTAATTTTAAACCCATTAGTCCATTTTTAGCAGCGCCTTGTTTGATTATGCTCATTAGCCCGGGTGTATGGGCAAAAGTCATTGTAAATGAATTAATATTGTATAAAACAATTATCGTTTCTTATCAGCTTCTCTTTGAATGTGTTCTCCTAAGTGACTATTTCACTATTAAAGAAACAAATCAAATCCAGTTTTCATCTTCTTGGACACTATGCAGCATGGCAAACTCTATATTTTTATTGTACTTCATGTTATTTCTTTATTCTTCATTTATTCCAATATAATTTTTATTTATACAATCGTTATTCTAAACAATGCATACTTACATTTATTTTTTCACCCTCCTCTCATTCCTCCAAAGCTTTGAAGCAATTTACAATAATACATACTATGCTACATGATGCATACTTCATCACTGGATAATGTCATCAAGAATCTGCTAAATTAATTCAATGCCTATGCATTTTGGGAAGATAGTAAATGCCCTTTATATTTGGGGATTTCTGCCATTTCCCCACTAAGATAAAAAGTCATAGGGGCAGGTAAGAGTTGGAAATTGCTAATTATTGTCAATTCCTGATTAGACTTGGGGGAGTCATTGCTAATTATCGCCTGCAAATCTTGCTTTCAAGTTCTATTGACATTCAAACAGACTGGGCTGTAAAGTCATTTGTGGTTATTACTCAATGCCTTTTGTCTAATTTCCCTTCCCCATGCAGCCTATAACCCAGCAGGAAATATTTTATGCCAAAACACCTAGTTATTTCCCTCAAATTAGTCACAGTTAAAAACAAAACAAAGCCAACAGAAAAGACAAATATGGCATATTTGGAGCCTTCCACCCGGATTCATGATTTGTTTTAACCTGTTTGACTTCAGGTTGCGTGCAGAGCGCAAAGGAAACTGCGGCTGTTTCGAAGGCACAACAAATCTACGATATTACCTTCTGGCCTGTACTTGGGGCTTCACCACATTGAGGGGGGACATGAGACCACAAATTGGGAAAGGGAGAGACTATGCCTGCACGTTGGCAGCCAAACCTTGATGTGTGTGAGGGTGCTTCCATTCATGTGTGTGTGTGTGTAAGGATATACAGTAGGAGAGAACAAACATATCTATTTATCTGTATATTTGTACACATTATATGTCAGTCTGCATGTCTATGTAGAAATAAATAAAATAATTCAATTAAATGCAGTCCATGCCTCATATGTACAAGTGACAAAGACCAACACCCTCCTGTATTCTTATCCGCTATATGACGCTTGTGTCTGTATGTAGCTCTAGGGCAGATAAAGCCCACTGGATAAATGTAAATCTTTATTCTCCAGTACCAGAATATTTCTCTTCAGATGAATTCCATTTTTTTTCCTTGCAGCTGTGAAGCTTTTCTGAATAAAGGTCAAGGACATCCTCATGAATAAAAGGTAAGGTTTTTATTTTTAAACAAAGATTTGACCCCCAGCCCTGTTCATGTCAAAAGCAAATTGTTTTGTGTTTCTCTTTTTTGCAATATTACACATTGTAATATTACATATATTTTCTATGAATATTCCCATAAAAGAGATTTCCCCTCCCTCATCAAGGCTTTCATTTGCAGAATACCTTGTTGGTTCCGATGCTGCTGTTGCTGCTGACCTCTTCCCCTTGTTTTTAGAAGCAGCATGTGACACTCCAAAAGCAATGTTTTAAGTGTGTTTCTACTTCACCTGTGAGAAGATCTAATGTATTTCATCATTAGATTCCTGTGGAAATGTACAATAAAAGTAGGGGATCTGGTTAGCACCAGAGGCAAAGTACTACTAACTCATCCCAAAAGATTGCTTTTTGATTAAGGGGCTCTTGCGATAAGGTACTCAGCTGTTCTTGCAGCTGATATGAACTGCAATTCTTGGCTGTATAACCCAAGTTGAAAATCTGATTTTTTTTAAAGAAACAGCAGTTATATTAAGGAGTCCTCATGTAAGGTATAATTCCTTGAAAATTTCAAATAGAATTCAATAAGCAGAGTCAACATCATGTCATAAAGTTAGGCACAAATTCATAAGGGAGAGAGAGAGTGGTAGGAAGAGATAGATGTGATTCTGCCCCAAATATTTCATGGGTGAATGAGACCATGTCAGTCAATTCAGACTAGAACTCTTCCTTGCTTTAAGAAAATGAAAGGAAGTCAAATGAGTAGCTGAGCTTAAAAAAGAATAACTTTTGTGTATGGTATACATTGATGATCGAGCTTCATTTTTCTGCGTGTAGCTGTCTAGATCTCCCAACACCATTTGTTGAATATTACAAAAAAAACTATGGGAATTTACACACTAGAATACTATGCAGCCGAAAGAAAGAAGGAGCTCCTACCCTTTGCAACAGCATGGATGGAACTGGAGAGCATTATGCTAAGTAGAATGAGCCAGGCGCTGAAAGACAAATACCATATGATCTCACCTGTAAGTGGAACCTAATCAACAAAACAAGCAAGCAAAATATAACCAGAGACATTGAAATAAAGAACAAACTGACAGTAACCAGAGAGGAGAGGGGGGAGAGGGATAACAGGGGAAGGTCCATCAAGGAACATGTATAAAGGACACATGGACACAGCCAAAGAGGGCAGGTTGGAGGGTGGGTGGTGGGGGTGGGTGGGGTGGGGCAGGGAGCCATGGTGGGGGGAAAATGGAGACAACTGTACTTGAACAACAATAAGAAAAACAAATAACTTTTTCTTCTCTTTTAGATACACTAAAGAGTTAAAATAGCTTGCTTTTACTTTTTTTTTTTTTTCCTTTTTGACGAGAGGGAAAAAAAGTGAAAGGGAAGCAGGGTAAGCCTAAGGCAACTACATAATTTATTGTCCTAACTGGGACACTTTGGAGGTAAAGGTACTCTATTAATAATTACACTGGATAAAAGGCATAAATCGGGACTCTTGCAGGCAAACAGAGATGTTTGGTGACTCCTGGGAAGTACAATTAATAGGTTTTATGTCCCTGGTCTTGTAGCCTTGCTGTAACCATGAGCTCACAGTAGAGACATCATTTCTATTGATGGCTTCTTTTTTTTCAAGGTTTCTGATCATAAACTGTCTGTGGTCTAGGCAATCTCAATCACACTTTGTGGTAGAACAGGGTTTCTGATCTTGGCTTTCTGTTATTAGATTAATAAGCTTTCAGTGTTTCTTTTGTATATGGGCTTTTCATAGTTGATAGAATTGGAATGTGAAGAAGAAAAAGTGCTTAATAGGACAGCTAAAAGAGAACATCAAAGCCCATTATTTGAATTATCTTTAACTGTTAGCTATCTTTTGTTCTTCAGAGCTCATCTCTCTATGAATCCTGACTCTTTTCTTGATATAATGATATTGTTTTCTCATTTTCACTGGGAAAGGAAGAAGGCAGAAAGAAATTTGTTGTGATTGTTTTATCAAATTCCTGGTGATTTTTCTCTCACAGTGGGCTTTTTTCCAGATGGCGTGCATGATCAGTACACAATCTTAGCCTAACACGATAGCACTGATGCCTCTTAAAGCTTGACACCGAAGAGATCAATTTTAAGCAGGAGCAATTTTGTACTAACATTAGGAAAATGTACTTTTTGGTTTCATACATCAGCTCTAAGAGCGTTTAGATGGCAGCTTTCTGTTGCATTTATTTAAAATAAGACTGCCATGAAAATGACAAGAAAGTTCACTTGAGAAAAGAAAACTAGAAATCACGCTAAATTGCTGATTTAAAATATTGTATAGTCAGATTTCTTGCAGGCATTTTAGACATGTTATGTTTGTCAGAGAGCAAGTAAACCAATCAACAAACCAAAACAGTCATGTTCACTGATTATTAAGAGCTCATAAAATGCTAAGCTCTATGCTAAGGACTTTAGATATATCATCTCATTTAATTCTTACACAAAACCTATTATAGGTTTGATTTTTATGTTAGATTAAAAAAAAAGCAAACCTTCCAGAATGTGACTTACTGGACCGAGTTCACAGAGCTAGAAAGTAAAACAATAAAAAAAATATATAAAGTTTAAACTGGGGTTGTACTAAACTGGTACAACTATTTATAAGTGAGAGGTTTTAGGTGAAATTTTAAAAGGGCCAAAAAATGTGTTTTTATACTCATTTTCTATTTGTATTGTTGAATACTGAATATGTATTTTAAATGCTGCCATTTTAGTCATTAAAAAATCATTACGGAATCAAAAGGTAAGAGAAGTTAGTGAATCACTAAAAATTTTTAGCTCCATCGTTAGTTGCACAAACTTCTTTCCTGCCTTCTTTACACAGGAGGTCTTTCTATAAGAAGAATGAATGAATGATATCCTAAGACTAGCTTTAGCACCTTTCGGTCACCTATCTTTTTCCACAAAGATCCTGAGAACTCCTCCTCCTTCAAAGACCCATCAGCTTGGTAACTTTCACCAAGAAATGAGTGTTGAATTACATTAACTGAACGGAGACTCACCTCTCCAGACCCTAGTCTAGCAGCTGATGTCACCATTTCCTTTGTTTTATGCCTATTCTGTTCGGAAGAAGTTAGCAATCAGAAAGAAAAGAAAATGTTTTATAAATTCCCAAGTCCCATTATAGAAAATCATCAAAATGTATTGATGGCATTTGGGGCAATGGTTTATATAAATGGTAACTTAATGTGGATTGCAGAAAGATGCCCTCTCTGGGAAAGCTAATTACAAAATGGAGCTTCCTCTAGCAAAATGTGGCCCAGAGGTGCTTTGACTCCTCCTTCTGCCTCACACAGGGACAGTACTGGGTCGCGTGCCTTGGCGAATGCGTTCAGGGCTATGGTGTATGCGAATATGTTTTTTAGCTTTGCATATTGAATAATGAAGGTACAGAAGAAAGCATTTTCACAGGTGAGTAAAGAATGTTAATTTGTAAAGCCCCCTTTTGCATTATTTGTATTTTGGAGAAAAGTAATGAATAAAATTAGTCGTAGCATTACTAATAAGCATTTAGCAATATAATTTGGCATCAGGCAGATCTGTGTTCAAATCCTGTCTTTAACACTATTAGCTCTGTGACTTTGATCTGATACTTAACTTATGTGGTCTCATTTTACTCACCTGGAGGTGGGATGATGAAGTTCCACTCTCAGAGTTATATGTGCGGATTAAATACAGAAAGCAAGTTTCTGGCCAGGAGAACGCATTCTGTTTTTGCTTATTGGTGGTATAGAATGTGAATATGCGTATGTCTTTAGTATATCAATAAGCTCTATTAAACCTATCAATAAGCATGATTAAGGAATAAATGAAAATAGTAGTTTTGTGTAATAAGATGACGGAAAAGCAGTGCTAAATTGTAGTTTCAGAGTGATGGCCTATGTCACTTCATGATTTGTATTTCTTTTTTGTCATAGAAACTGGAGAATGTGAGCACTAATATTTCTTTATGATGAATGTGGTTCATCTCCCTTCATGTTTGGAGTAGTGATATTTAGGTGGAAACTGTGTTCTTTGTATCAGAGTTGAGTCTAATATGTCAGATATGCTTATTCAATAAGAAGAACCCTTTTAAATAAATAACTTTAATGGACATTGTATTTTAAAATGTAAAGTTATTAGAATATTTTCTGGGCAAACTGTTTTTTATTTGTGCAAGTTAAATCTTCTCCATCCATGATAGCAGTTTATTTGGTTTCTGTCTCATTTTTCTTACAGAAAACCTTACTTGTAGCACGACACAACTGAATCATACACACATGTAAGTAATAGGAAATATTTCTAAAAGAATGCCTTTATGAAACCTCAAATAAGTTAATGTCTCTTTTCCATTAATGAAAAACAAGTGACGCCTGTGTCATTTCAAACAAAGCTGTGCTAATTACAGTATTTATTTTATTTTATGTAGAAAAGAATTCCTTTCAGTTATCACATATCCATGATTAAAATATGTGCAGATCCATTTTGAAATGTACAAAATATTATTAGAATTATTTGCTGGGCATTCTTGTGAAGCTAAGAAATGGACTATTATAGTGAAATTATTTAAGGCATATTATGAAGAATATATATGGGGAAATTCTTAGCTCTGCTCCTGGCTTAAACTAACAATGTGATTCTTTTTATTACAATGAGTATGAGTTTTATGGTTTTGTCCTGTAAGCTCATTAACATTACTGTTTGCTTATTGCAGTGATCAAAGTATTAGCTTATAAATACTATTGTTTCATATTTGACATTAGAGAAAATGTGAGTTAGATTTTTATATAACTGACATTTCTCACTTCTGCAAATGCACTTTCCTACCTTCATGGTCCCGATATAAGTGGTGTGTAAATGCGAGAATGAAAGACAATGTCAGGTTTGCAGGAGATAGCATTAGACTTGCCTGGATGACTGGGATGGAAATGCAGCCGTGGTCTCTGTAGCCAGGCTTGCCACTCAGGGAGGATCCGTCATGAGGTTAATGAGCTTTTTCAAGCTGTCTGATGAAGGACTTCTAACTCATAACATCTAGGTATCGCTATGCCTTCTTCTCATCAAGATTACTAAAAACACACAGCCTTTTGTCAGGCTACAGAATGTTTTAATTTCCAATGCAAATCTGGGTGACATGTTTGTTACGCTAGCGGATATACCTGACAGATCCTATTCCAAATTTCCAGGAAAAAATTCATGGGACTACGTTTGTGGGATATCAGTTCTCTTCTGTGAGCATTGCATGCCTTTTAGTAATTGGGAAAACCATTTCAGACTGGAGATGATTTGATATAAAAATAACTTGCAAGTTCTCTTTGTACAGTTCTTAGGCTAAGATCAATTTTAGCAAATCTACTTGTTATAAGAATTGTTATAGGGTTTGCATGAAGCAGTAAATAATAGTGAAGGAACATGAAAATAAAACTTTCATCACATTTTGTTAACCTTTGGAAACAGATTCATTGAGTTTGTGGGTTACTGACACATACGTACACAGAATGTGGAAAGAATTATGATGCATGCACGCAAAACACTCTGAAACAGAACAATTGCATACACATGTTTCCGAAACCGTAAGTCATAGGTGTTCATTAAAGTGTGCTGAAGTGTATTTAATATTCAGTGAAAAAAGTAGATGTTAAGGAAGCTTTCTTTGAGATTTAAATCCATTCTTTATTTATAATGAGATACGTTGCCTTTAGCCACCAAAACACATGTTCAAGTTCTGGTCACTTGGATGTGAGAAAAGCTACCAGAAGCGAATTGTTGGTCACTATTTGACAGTGTTATGGGTTTGACTGGGGACTCAGGGTCCCCAGGTAGTAAGATTCCTTGAGCCCTAAAGCAGATTTTTAGGTCACATTACACTGTATCTCAATTTTATCCATTTCTACTTTTAGAATTAAATGAAGGAAAAATAGGACTTAGCTGGTTTTGAAATTTTTTATTAATTTTACTTAGCACTACCACAAAGATTTTAAAAATATGTTTCTCTACAGAGTGTTAGGACTTGTATGGTTTCAACGGTATCCTTATTTCCTTTCCTTTTCCACCCATTACATCCTTAGCTTGCTTTTGTTACATCCTTATATGTCTTTATTTTTAATTTAACACCCTCAATTTCATATTTATTATCTGAGATTGTTCCCTATATGTAAGTGTATGGAACTACAAAACTAGGAGGGGATAGATGAGAATTCTGCATGTATCCTCTTAATCTTTTCATTGAAAATGTAAGAACTATATTTAGAGCATTTTAATCTTATTTGAATAAATTGTTTTGTTGGTTAAATTAATATATTTGAATTTCCATACGCAAGAGCAAAACTGTGATAAAGTATTTAAATTTCTATTTGCAGCCCTGACTGTGGCGGGTAAAAAGGAGCTTATCTTGTTTCAATTTGCAGGCCAGCAGAATCTATTTTCCTCTTAACACAGGTGCAAGGAAGGCCAGCGCCTTGCCTTCCTGCTACAGGAGAGAGTATTCTGAGACTCCACAAACTAATTGAAAGAGAATTGTGTATTGACTAGGGATCTGCTTGATTTTGAATATTTCAACTACCTTGTAAGATATTAAGATGTAGTATTGTATTGAATTTTTTTCTGTTGTGAAGATTTGGTGAGTCATTGAAGGAATGCCTTTTGAGTTTTTATTTTTTTTCTTTCTTATTATAGAGTAACCACCTGAGGGCTCAGGTATATCTAGGTTAATGTGTTTCTATTTCAGTACCCAAAAAACAAGTGTGATATCTTGGAAGGGTCATATTCACGTCCCGGTTGACAATAATTGCATAGGAGTGAGCATCTGCTGAAGAGGTGGAAGCTCCAAGGTAGAGCAAGGAGAATGGGGGGAGAGAGGCTTTCAACAAAAACTGTAACTGTAAAAGAAGTGAGTTTTCCTCTGGGAAATTACTCAGAGTGCAATACAAGCATATTTTTCTAATTAAATAAATTAGTTTATGCCTTTAGCACTTAAAAGAAAGTTCTTAGTTCACAGCCCCCTGAGTTGTAAGTATTTCCCAGGTTTAATTCTCTGAAAAGTAAATCAGGCCCTGTTTCTTACCATTTTGTTTGTTTGTTTCTTTTTTTTTCTATTTCCATTTCTCTTTTCACTTCTAACTCATTTCTTTCTCCCTTTTTATCATCGGTCCACCTTTCTCTTGCCCTTCCTCCACTCTGCCACCTATTGAAATGGGGCCAGCACTGACATCCCTCAGTCGGAATGAACCGCTGCACAGCCTGTGCTCTGCCGGACTCCTTTTAGCCCGTTTCATGTGTACAGCCCCTGAATAACCATGTTCGTCCCTCTTCACGGACCTCAACTGAAGGCAAAGGTGCCATTGGCTTCCTTCTATCCTCTCATGTCACACATATGCTTTTGCACAGAGTAGGCACTCTAAAGTGTTTGAACTTAATGTTTTTCATTAATTCTTACCAGCAAATAAGCCCTCACAATTGTGAAAAATAATCTTACTCTTTCTTTTTAAATTCACAGCTGTCCTCTTCTACTTTTGCCTTTTTACATCTGCCCCTTTGTCTCCTGCTCGCTCACCGAGATAACCCAAGTGCACCTACAGAGAGGAGCAGAGAGACCTGGACATATGGAGTGTGCCTGCTGAGTGTGCGCAGCAGACACAGGGGGATATGCTGGTCCCCAGAAGGGAGCTGGAGAGAGACCAGGACTGAGAAAGAAATTGTATTGCACTAACAAGCAATCATTGGAAAATCATTTTAAGACTTTGACAATAATTTCCCAGCAGTTGGTTGTCTAGAAAGGGAAAGAAAAAAAAAAGAGAGAAAGAAATAGTGTTTTATACTGAATACCAAATAATTCCATGTGACAATGCAAATCAAGTTTGAATGTCAGAAGTGTAGAAATTAAAGCCCACTCAGCCATTAGGTTGTCTGTCTTGATCAAGAAGGCGTGGAGAGTCATTCCTTCGGAAAAGCAAAAGTGAAGTGAAGGAAATGTAGAAAAGGAATTTGGAGGTGAGAGGCTTAAATAAGAACATTATGCAGTTTGTTCCAAATGAAAGCCACTGCAAGTCAGTAACACAGTGCTCATGTTATCACTAAAATGAGATGAAGTAAACAAAATGTTAGATCAGTTCCTGCCATTTAACACTGAGGCACTCATCTTAGAAAGATTAAAAGAGCGAGGCATTAGGATCCTAGATAGCATGGCTTTATGAAATGGATCACTTAGAAGTGCGGTTTGTGGCTTCGTTTTGTATGTCACACTGGCATGCACACATAAAACAAATCGCTCTGAGAATTGTAACAAGCAGTTCCAAGGTCTCCTGCCTCAGGTTTGTGTATTCCATAAGTGGTTTCTATGTTTGTACCTTTTCCAATAGGAATTCATTTATAAGCTGATGCAGTGGACTTTTTGATTGTCTTCTTTGATGAACTGTTTTTCAGTTTAAAACATTTTTTGAGGTTTCTGTGTCATGCAAGGCTTCTTCAAACGCTGCATATTGTAACAGGAAATTGCATCAAGGAAGAAAGCTGGAGTCAAGGTTAGACAAAACAAAAACAAACAAAAAAATCCCCCTTCTGTTTTCCTCCTGTATTTCTTAAGCCAGTTGACAACGGGCACTGGTTTATTTTGTGATATTGCAAACTCTGGGTCCAAAGAAATACTTACAAAGAGAAGTAAATGGAATTTTTCAATTTCTAAAAAGGAATAATGCAGTTTACTAAGAGACAACACATTGACTAGAACTTGAGCTATTGGCAAGACATCAAGGCCAAGGTCAGAGAACCACCTCCAGTATTATATTTAGGCTACTTTAAAGAAATTATGCTGAGGTAACATTGGTTAATAACATTATATAACCCCAGGCATATAACATGATGACTCTGCATCTATGTATTTTATTGCACGCTCACCTCCCACGTCCAGTTTTCTATGGTAACTGTGTCACCTCCTTCACTCGGTGTGTCTCCGCCCTCCCTCCGGCCCTTCTGACCGTCCCCACTCTGTCATCGTCCCTATGAGCTTGTTTTTGTTTTGTTATCCTAGTTGTTACTTTTTTGTTTTATATTCCACTTGAGTGAAATCATATGGCTTTTGTCCTTTTCCATTTAACTTGCATCACTTGGGATGACACCCTCGAGATCTATCCATGTTGTCACAAATGGAATATTTCATCTTTTTTATGCTTTAGTAGTATTCCATTGTACATATGTGTCACATCTTCTTTAACCATTTGTCTGCCAATGGACATTTATGTTGTTTCCATATCTTAGGTATTATAAACAAGGCTGCAATGAACAGAGGGATACATATAGTTTTTTGAAGTAGTTTTTTTCATATTACTTAGATAAATACCCAGAAGAGAAATTCCTGGATCATATGGTAGTTCTTGATATTTTAAGAAACCTACATACTGTTTTCTACAGTGGCTGGAACAATTTACCATCCCACCAACGGTGCACAAAGGTCCCCTTTTTTCCACATCTTCCCCAATATTTGTTATCTCTTGTCTTTTTGATAATAGCCATTCTAACAGATGTGAGGTGTTATCTCATTGTGGTTTTGATTTGTTTTTCTCTAATAACTAGTGATTTTGGACATTTTTTCATATACCTGTTGGCCATTTGTAGCAGAAAGGTAGCCAAAAGGAGTTATAACCCAGTATCTCAATCTTACTACCAGGGTTATAAGAGCTACTCAGAAAAAAAATGTGCAGCCCTTGCCTTCTCCCTACTGGGCATCAGAGGCAGCCCACCTAAGCTTGAAAACAACCCCCTCCATTTTTTCCTTCCACTTCTGCTTTTATTTACGCCTCTCCTTCAAGTGATCACTGAGGGAACTTGGTAGCCCTGCTCCTGCCTCTCAGTAAATCTGAGCGACTCAGCTAAAGTCAAAGAGGCTTTAACATAATGGTAGACACTTCATTTATTTTTAATAGACCAACAACGCAATATAACATCTTTATAGAGATATATAGCTATATATTTTATGTACGCTCCATAAACAACCCATTAGCCACTGGGGCCACACCAGATATTTGTGTACAGCGACCAAGAAGGTGGGGGCATGATTCAAGTTTCATTTCTTCCCTAAAGCCCTCCCTGGCAGCTGCTCTGTTTCATGGGATCTCTCTTCCCCCACCCTGCATTAAAAGCCTATTGTGATGTATTTGTTTCTGTAGCATACAACTAATTATGAATAACTGTGTATTCTTCATCCTGAGGTTTCATTTGCAGTGCTAAGGCAAACCTCTCAGTACTCAATTGTTTGATTCCAGAGAAATGTGTATTTGTGTAAAAAATCAAGGCAGTGTTCACCAGGTGTGCAGAGATTTATTGAGCACCACCTATATACCACACTGTAAGTTAAGTGCTAGGCATGCAAATATGAATAGAACATTAAAGAGCTTATAATTTAGTAGAAAAAACAGATTTATAAACAAAAAATTATCTTTACTCAATGTACTATAGCTAAAAGTCCACTCACTGCTGGGATGACCCAGAAGTAAATCTTATTCTTTCTATCCTGAACTCAGGAAATGGTATCAGAAAGTCTTCCTGGAGAGATTTTTATTTCTTGGTTGGGTTTGGAGAAAGATAAGGATATTTGTTGTTTATTTTTTAAAACAGATAAATAAAGGAAAATGCGGCCAATGTCTAGCCACAGAAATGTGAAACATCATATTGTATGTAGATGCTAAGTAGACTTCTGAGTGGCTGGAATGTAATTATAGAGAAGGGCATTAATGGGAGGGAAAAAAACAAAACAAAACTAGGAGATGAAGCTGAACAAACAAGCCAGAGATGTGGTCAGGAAAGACCTTTCACCTCATGCCTGGGAATAGCGGATTAGAATTAGCCAAGGCACAATGAGAGTAGCAGGGGATAGAGAGCATCTGATAGGGAGGAAGAATGCTCAGGTAGAAGAATCTTAGAAGTCCGAGAGCCTGGGTCCACTCGGTGTCCAGGCAGATGGCTTTCCAGAACTTGGTACCTCCTAGAAGTACTGTTCTCCCACACCACAGTGAAGTGATTGAAATGCAGAGTTATGATTCCAAGTCATCAAGGAAAGAACAAATTACATGCACTCAGCTATGTTTATGAAGTCAGAGAAGTGTGTAATAGAGTTTAGAATGCTATCAAACATTGAATACTAGAAACAATGTTTTGGGGTGCTTACGATCAGCTGTATTAGGCACTACTGTAGTCTATGCTACTTTTTCATATCTATGTTAGGCTAGTTTACCTTTTAGAATTTAAGTTCCATATTGACAGATTGTTTATCTTAGACTCCTCTACAGCTCTGAAGCCCAGGCTGTTGGTCCTCAATAAATCTTTTACGGTTATTTCTAGACCATGATTCAGCACTTCTGTCCTGCCTCCGGGTTCATTGCTGACTCATTTATGGTACACCTCAGGACAATCATTGAAACTTTCTGTGGTTTATCCTTCCAGGGATAAATCCATTAACTCTGCCTTATTTTAAAGAATAATTAGTTTCTAGGGCGCTAGATGGGGAAAGATGACATGATGTGGGGGAAAAGAAGGAGTGTCAGTTTAAGAGCCAGAGAACCTTGGGCTTGAGTGTCAGCCACCAGTCGCTGGTGGGATGGCCCCAGTCAAGGTGTGATAGATACAGCCTCAGTTTCCCTTGGTGTGAGCAGACAACAGACACAAGTATTCCTCAGAACACTTAGAAACAACAAATTATTTCTGTGAAGCACACAGCATACTGTTTAACATAAAGTAGGTATTCAATAAGTCAGAGTGATTAATATTTTAAAGTCACACTTAAAACATTGTTTTTAATAACACATCCAAAATGTACCTGAAATAATTTTGAGGAGGATGGGTAGTACTGGAAGTAGTTCACTAAATACGAACTCAGAATAATGAATATTATTTTCCTTTTCGTCACTGAAATTTGATTCCAGTGACACTTTGCCCTGGGTCAACATTTCCCTAAATTTATTCTGAAATAAGATAATATAGAATGTCTTTTAACTTTGTTTTTTTGGAGTTTTTGGATGTTTGGAGATGACGAGCCTGACGTAAAGTGAAGAAAGGAAGAGACAGGACTAACAGACCAGCAATTTAAAACACAGCAATGAAAACCAATGGAGAAGTAGATTTCTCAGAGCACGGCAGAGCTGACAGGAACTCCCAGGTCTGCACGGGGAAGGAATGAGTGTAGAGCTGGTTCACAGAACAGCAAACTTACTCTGAACACGTTCCTTACTTTCATTTTCATGTTATTCGTGTTCCAAATTCAAAATGTCACGATCACAACCTCTCTTTTGTTCTAACCTCTCCTTTTCCTGCAGGAACACAGGATCCTGTTTGTGAGCAAGGTTTGTCACCTTCTTTTTGATCTCTTCCGTATTAATGCATTTTTATGTCTGCATTTTCAGAAGTGGTTTTTTTTTTTTTTTTTTTTTTGACATTGATGATTAAGAAATGGCAATATGACACCTGGGCTCTTTTTCTTGGTCAAAAAGAGTAAAATACATATTAGTAGTGACTGCCTATTTTAAATCCCCTTTTTCTTTGTCTGTCGAGCTGTCTATAATCATCAGAGTGGAAAATAACTTTGAAAGCTCAAGCTCATGGGGGAAAAAAGAGCTTTAGTCCTCAACATGGCAAAAAGACTGGCAGCCAGGAGAACTGCTTTTTAAAAGCATACGTATTTACCCAGTGTCTGCAAAGTTCTACACAATGCATAGCCACATAGTATAAATCCCAGATCGGTCTGCTTGTCCTGCAGCTTTTCTTTTAAATTTTGTCACATGGATAGCTAGGGATAAGGGAGGTGGTTGGCCATTAGAAAAGAAAGAAGAGAGGAGGAGTGGAGAGGAGGGAAGGGGAGAGGAAGGTAAGGGAAAAGAGGGGAGATGAGGGCCGGGGGGGCAGAAAATTACTCCAGACCAACAAATCTGAAAGGCAAACTGGTCTCAGTTGAAATTAGTTTTACAAATGACCCTGGTCTGTTTGCCTCAGGAAATTCACCCTTTCTATTTTGTGCCTGAAAAATGGTGCTTCGTGTTAGCCCTGGTTTGCTTCCCTTCAGTTTTCCTTCCATGATGTTCATTCTGTCCTCTGTGCCAGACATTGCGAAAACGCCTTAACATTCTTTTCAGGCTTTGAAGACTTATTTTCTTATGTGTTGAACTTAATCTTTTCAGGCTTCTTTTCTATTAAGGTTGTACGGAGGTTTCAGTTATTTTTCTTTCTATTTCGTTCCTCTTGCTGCTGCATTTGTAGACCCACTGTCTCGTCCGTCTCGAAGATGTGATGTATTATGCATGTCCTTTATAGTGGATTGGGGCAGGAAGAGCAACAACGAGATGGTGAGCTCTGAGAGGTCATATACTCTGAGGAACGCCCACTGATGACAATACTGACTGACCACAATGGATGGCGGAGGGGCTGGCGGGGGTGGGATTCAGACAAGAATGTTCATTTCTTTCATCCGGGAGCCTGAATGAAGAACAATCTCGCTGTTTGTTACAGTGCTGGGTAATTTGGAGCGCTTCCCTTTGCATGAAGAAATTTGCTACTCTAATCAAAATCTTGTCCCTTTCTACAAACCATTATAAGACACTTATGAAAATAGGCAGATTCAGATTTCCTGTTTGAATTTTTGTCAGCTTTCACTTTTATGCTCATTTGCAGAATCATATAACTATGAAAGGCCAATTAGCTCTAAGTCCCCAGAAGGTGACAGAATAAATTGCTTTCTTCCTCGCAAATCAAGAATAATATTGTGGGTTCAGTGCAAAAGTGTCCACCCAGAGACTTCAGTTCATTTTATCAATCTAATGGAGTGCTTTCAGCCTGCCTCTGTGACTCAGGCTTGCAGGGTGCACTTTCCTGCCGGAGCTCTTACATAACACTTTATTACTTCCGTGCACAGATAGGATAAATCTCAATTTGAGCAGTGCATTGGTCAAGATGCTTAGCGTGGAATAGATTCCCCCCTCCAGTCAAAATTTATTGAAGTTAAATGAAGGAATTCATAGAATTCTCTTTAGCAGGGTCGACTGTTACCGCCTTAATATCCCCTAATGCAGTATATTGGGCATTTGATTTTTTTCCACAGAGAGTGGCTGGGCTAATGTCACTGTTAATTGCAATATCTATGCAGATATGACTGGAGACCATAACTGCAATTTTCAAAGCCAGACGGTCTCAGAAGAGATTCAGCTGATTATGGCTTTCTGGAGATACTGCTCCTCCTGGACATGTACATGTGAAAGATGCCTTCTTTCTCCATATTTCTCTCTGTGGCTCTTCTCCTTTTTTGAACACTTTTCCCACAAGCTGCCCTAAGCAACTCCATCACGCTGAGGAAATTCTGGGTCCCCCAAGAGAGAGAAACAGAATTCTTGAAGATGTAAGGAAACGACTGGGAATGGGCTGGCATAGCAGCTCTGAATGGAGGCCACACTCAGCCGCTCACAGGCCTAGGAGTCAAGGTAAGTTTGATCACTGAGGGGGCAAGGCATAGCTCTTGTTTCATACTCTTGGGGCTTTTCATTGAAAGAGACTTTGCTGCTTATTCATCTTTGCCAGAAGTATTAATCCTGGTGCTTAGAAAGGAGGGCAGAAAAACAAGGGACTTGACTTAGAATCAGTGCTGACTTATTTTGTTTTCATAAGTCCATTAGCTCTAACTGGAAAACAGTGGATTATGGCACTTATGTTAGTAGAAATTAATTATATTCAATCAGCAATGTTATAATGAGTGACGTACTTATTTAAAATAACTGGCTGCGTAGGCTGCAGCCCCATTTTTGTTGTTCGGGAGAATGGATACAGGATATTGGAGGAGTTTTTTGTCTGGGTTCCCATGGAGTTACATGCAGCATTTATATTAATACCCAATGAGTTTGGCATGATTAGTGTCATTACAATGAATTCAAAGGTATTAACAAGGATTTACTGCTTGGAGGGAGTGGTTAATTATGAGATTTCCAGCCCAGGGTTCATTTCTGACACCTTCTCCACCTGCAGAGCCTCTCCCACTTGCCTTGTGCAGGTAAAACTGGATAATTTCACAGCCTGGAAAATACATGTTCTTTTTGTTACTATAAACTCTACGACAAGAACACTACTGGTAGAGAACATAGAGTCCTTGTGTCATTCTGTCCTGCTCTAGGGAAATAAAACCCTGTCAACTTACTAGGAGATAAGTTCATTCAAACTCTGTCCTTCCTTGAAAGGGCTCCTTCACATACCCTCCCACATACATTTAAAAATTCACTGCATGTTTTCTTCCTTGAGTTATTTTTAACAACAGCAGAAAAGAAAAAAGGAACACTTTGAAGCTTACACATTTTATAAAAAATAAAAAGGTGTTTAATCTTCCCAAATTCTCACACATTTTTCGACTGGAGATTCTGTTATATTTTTGTTTGCTTTGTGTTATTTCCCCAAACTGCACAAGGTTGAGCCAGGTACCTTCATTTCTGAAGTTTATATTTAAGCAATTCCCTAAGATGTGCACTAGGATGAGAGAAAAGAGCAGCAAAGATGGGCCATTCTGGTAAAGTGCAGTTTTGGAAACGAAAGGTCTGAGACTGTAGCACATCAAGCTGAGAAACACCCAAATAAGAATCTTAGTTTAATTTCTATGCCGATGGGAGTCTTGCGCAGCTAAGGCAGAACATCACGTGGCTCAGTGCTTTTATGTCTGAGATTTTCTCTTGTCTGTGCAGATCCATAGAGCAACCGTGCATCAGTTTAGTAGCTGCAGTCCTGATACCGTTTACCCTGCTTACCTGACAGCTTAATGTATAGGCTAAGTATTTATTCATCCTGAAGGAATGTATTGCTTTTTTTATAGCATGAGTTGATTCTTAATAGATTGTTCCAATACTGAGGCTGTATCTGAAGCTAACATAGTTATGGAGGTGATCGGGGAAGGTGTGTGCAAACCAACCTGGGAATTAGAAGAGTCACCTAAACAGAATTTCATTAGTATTTCAAAAAGTCAGTGGGGATCAATCCACTGAGTAACTTTTTGAAACAATTCAGTTAATTTTAACCTTTGAAAAACTAATAGTCTGGTGGACAACAAACTTCAGGAAACGAGACCCACTGTAATAAAGAAGCAGTGATCACATGCACCCTGGCCAACTGGAGTTACCGATTCCAGTCAGAATCCGCAGTTACAGTTTTCCTGCGTTGCAGAGGGATACAAGGAGACAGCAAGGTGGATGCCTCCCAGGATTTCTGGTAACACTTAGTTAAAAATAATCACTACATAAGTGAGTTGTGGGGGTGGACGGAACTGTGCCATATCCTCATTGTAGTTATGATTATACCAAACTCTACAAGTTTTAAAACAGTAGAACTGTACATCAAAATGAATCAGTTTTACTATATGCAGGAGAAGGGTAGAGGGGAGATAAGTGGTGATGGACAGAGACTTGACTTGGGGTGGTGAACACACAATACAGTGATGTGTTGTAGAATTGTGCACCTGACACCTGTATAGTTTTGTTAACCCATAAATTCAACAGAAAGGAAAAAACGTAATGATGAAAAAGAGTTACAGCTAAGTTACAGTTTGGAATAGTTCCTTTGCTTGTCATAGAAGAATAAGAAGAGGAACTTGACGGACGGGTTAACCTATTAACATAAAAGCTAAGAGAAAAATTAATGTAATAAGATATAGTACAAAGAACAATTATACCTTCAAAAAAGACATCAAAATGACTAAACATCGAATGTGCAAAGTTATTTGTAAGGGTGTCCCATCTGCTTCTGATGAAAGCTGACCCCCTGCGAGGCGTTCAGACCTCTTAAGCTGTGTTCCCGCTCCACCTTTCAGCTGCGTCTTCCTCCATGGACCCCACACGTTTCATCCACTACTCAGAGATCTCAACATGCCTGAATGCTGAGTGTTTTCCCATAACTTACTGATGGCAAACCTGATCTGACTCACATGAGTTTATTTATGTTTCATGTACGTCACTTTGTGCGAATATGGGCATGTTTGATATAGAAACACTGCTGTGTTTGATTAGTAGGTGTAACCCAGAGCCTACAGGTATATTTTAATACATAGTTGGTGAACTGCATTCACTTTTTAAACTCTGAGAAATTCTGAATTCCAAAATGCATCTGACCCCAAGAGTTTCCACTAAAGGATTTGGGACTGTTTTTGAGACTATCTCTGAACAAAAGAAATGATACTGCCTACTTCTTCTGGCATGTTCCATGTGTTTATGCTTTTGTGCCTTTAATAACATTACTGTCTCATTCTGGATATATAATTCTTTTATCTTAGCCATGTGAAAGGCGAGTTTAAAGGCCACTGCCTTGAAGAAACCCACCCCAACTGGCCTTGCCAGCTCTTTTTTTTTTTTTTGTCTAATTCTAGTGCTCTTGCATCTCCTTTAGATTGTAATTTCCGTGAGGACACAGGCCACTCTGATTAGCCATGCAGTCTGGGGATGGTTATCATTGCAAAGGGTTCGCACAAAAGTTGTGGAAAAAGGGTTAAGATCAGAAAATCTCTGGAACAGAGGTGAAGATCATGGCCACTGAAACCAGATAGAAACCAGAGCTCCTGGGTCAAGGCTAGGAACATAATATTGATTGAGGGTGGGACTTGCCATGGGGCTTGGCAGTAAAAAGACTAGCTGCCATGTACTAACTGCTGATTAAGTCCCAGGGTCTGTGCAGATACATTAGAGTTATTATTTCATTTAGTCCTCAAAGTTTTGAGTAGTTCTTAACATTTTACAGATGAGGGGCTAACCCTTAGAGAGAGTAAGACCTTGACCTATATTACATAACCAGTAAAATCAAAGCAAAGATTTCAACTGAGTCTCTCTGACACCCTGGTCCTTGTTCGTCACCACTCTGGGACACTGCCTCTTCCACTGGGACAAGGAGATGGCAGTGAGAACTTAGATTCAGGTCAGGTAAACACCAGGGCTTGGGACTTACAACAGAGCATGATTTTCAGTGCATGCCATTATATCAAAGATGGACTGTGGCTACCTTTACCTTACTTTTAATAGCACTCATTTTTTTCTTAATTAGCTCTGAAGCTTCAAGTCCCTTTAAGCCTTACAGTTCTCCTTCTGTTAGGATAGGTTCTATATTTAAGGCATCAAATACATCTGAAACTACTTTCTATATGACACCATAGAACAGGGGTGTCAAACTCATT
This sequence comes from Micronycteris hirsuta, assembly GCA_004026765.1. Classification (NCBI taxonomy): domain Eukaryota; kingdom Metazoa; phylum Chordata; class Mammalia; order Chiroptera; family Phyllostomidae; genus Micronycteris; species Micronycteris hirsuta. The sequence goes on from PVJI01002558.1 coordinate 130,352, forward strand.
TTCACCAGGGGGCACATCAGACTCACGGTTGCCTTCAAAAGGCCAAATGTAATCTTAGGACTGTATAAATATAACTACTCCTTAACTAGGGACAAGGAACTTGGTGCTGCCTCTGGGAAGAAATAAGGTGTGGGGCAGGATAAAACAAGGTGGAGGACCGGATTCGGCCCGCGGGCCTTGTGTTTGCCACCTGTTCTATAGAAGATAAAGGGTAAGAGCAATTAAGCCACATGTGGGAGATTAAGTGGAGATTGCATCCTTCAAAGTCTTGGAGTTTTCTCTGTATTTTCTTCAGGACATTACCTTTTTTTTTGGTCCTTGACCCTGACAAGCACCAGATCATATTCATTCTGACCCCAGTATTAATAATACAGTGTCTTGAATATAATAGAAAATAAAAAATTTTTTATGGAATAAATTATTGTCAGGAAAGATTGGTGGAGTTGGACAGCCTGATACAAATATATTCTTGACACCTTTTTAAAAAACAACAGGAGGTAGTTTCCTTATGTTTTAAGTTTTGGAGATTCCAGAATAAAGTTAAGCTATTTATAAATGGTCAAGAGGAACTAATAAATTTTGTATTTCTTTGGTTGGACAAAATGTTGGAAATCATATTAATTCCCCCCCCCCCCATCATTATTTCATGGTTTCTGCAGACTGGAGGATGTTTGATGTATTGGCTCCAATGGGAGGCATCCCTAGAGTGCCAATGAAAAGCTGACATTCCAGATTCTGCTCAGTTCAGCCTTTCATTCTGAATCCTATCTGTGCAATCAGCAACTTTCACTCCAGGAAAAGAGATGCAGATGAATTAATGAGAAGGGACTTAGCACAGGTCCCCCTCAACAATTTATGGCAAGTAAATTAAAATCACTTGTTGGTTCAGTGCACTGGCATTGCTAGCTCTTTGCTTAAACCCTTCAGGATTAGTTTAAGCTCAGAGGGATAAATAGGCATAAATAAAAATGTGTTTGTTCGTCTCTCATTTCACAAAGTTATAGAAATAGTTGAGAATATTTCTTGTCCTATTATGCTTGGCTTTCATTGTTCTTGAGAAGCAGAAAAAAGTTAAATATATAAGGGTGTAAGAGGATGTGCAATTCCTGCTCTTGCTCTCTTATGAGTAGATACACTCAGACATACTTTGTGCCATTATTAACTGGAAAAAATTAACAATGGAAATATTTTGTGAAGTAGCCACATATGTTTTTACTCAATGTTTAGGGGACTGACTTCTACTCTAGGGGATACCTAGAGAAAGTTTCTGGGTTATCCATGTTGGTATACTGGCAACTGAGTGAAGATATTTCAATCATCTCTGAGGCAGTTGAATCTCTCAGCCTGTCTTTGAAGCACTGGAGGTTATACCAAGGGCTCTCAGCATTGTAGGTAGTGATCTGATTTCCCATCAGAGACATGGAACTTCAGAAATGGAAGATTCTTGAGTTGTACCTTGACTCAGCTATTTCCAAGTGGAAGTAGAACCATTGACTCAGAAATAATTGAAACTATTTTTAGAAATATGAATTGAAGGGCTTCAATCCATACCTACATTGTCATAATCTCCATGGCTGAGACCAACAAATCTATAGTTTTTTTTTTTAAGTTTATTTATTTATTTTAGAGAGAGGGGAAGGGAGGGAGACAGAGAGAGAAACAGCAATGTATGGTTGCCTCTCACATGGCCCTCACGGGGACCTGGCCTGCAACCTAGGCATGTGCCCTGACTGGAAATCGAACCGGGACCCTCTGGTTCCCAGCCCACACTCAATCCACTGAGCTACACCAGCCAGGGCCCAAATCTATAGTTTTAATAAGCATTCTAGGTAATTCTGATGAGCAGCTTGGTTTAGAAGTCAATCACTAGGGCAAACTAGAATCCATTTATTTTTCAGATATTTATTGTCTCTGTGGCTAGAGGTCAACCAGAATATGTCTGGTCAACCAGTTTGTATATAACCAAGAAACCAACTCCCTGAGTCTGTACTCTGCTCCAGGAACCTGGCTATTCAATATTTAAATAGATGATTTAATATTTAAGTAGGTTTCCCCATAACGTCTTTGAGGATTAGGGAGAAATACGTGCTTAGCTTAGCCTTCTGTTCTCCAATTTTCTGCATTTACTCCATCGGTTTCCACCCTATATTTCCTTTATCCTTTCCTACATAACTCTTTTCTACATCTTATCATCCTATTTTTTGGATGGAAGTCACTCTCCATATCTGTAATTCCCCAAGTTACCGCTGACAAAAGTTTTGGGTGAATTTCCTCACTCTGTTATTCTGCGATATACCCTCTCACCCCAAATCAAACACTTTTACTTTACTGTATAGAGCCTTTTAATTCTCTTCCTCTGACTGCTCAAAGAGCCGCCAGTGACAAGTGTGCTTGTTTTGTAGATGTCGTTCCCATTAGAGTCTACATGGACGGCAGTTCTCGGTGTTGAGAAATTCTCGACCTCCTTCGACATAAAGGAAAACCACCTTTCCATTGTGGTGCCAGGGTTCCCAGGATTATAATCTCCCTCTTGCCACAATGTCTAACGTTTACCACACAAACCAGCTTTGTCCCAAGCAAGACTGTGGCTATTCAGTTGACAGGACATCTGATGGGATTTCTACCCTTAGAGTCTTTTGAAATCTCACTCCTACCATCATTTTCACAATTTGTTACAGCCCTCCTCTGCATTGTGCCTTCTGACCACATGATCATTAAGTTCTGTCTTTAGGACTCTGTCCATTTGTAAACCAGGATGTTAGGCTCATCTTTTATGAAAAATCCCGGAGGTGGGCTGTCACACCAGATGGAGATACACAGGGAATTCAGCTATGAACAACAGTCCAGCAGTACAAAGGGCATAGGGACGGGTGAGGTGAACCCAGAAGTAGACGACGTTGCAGCTCTGTAGCCTCCTGCTCTGGCAAGCCCTGCAGTCCTGGGAGACTGAGGTGTGAGGTGAAAAAAGAAACCAGCTGAAGCTGGAGTCAAGGTGGAACCAGTTGAACAAGTGATGGATGGTTCTAAATAAATCGCCTGAGAGCTTTAACCTCAGATCTCAGATTTCTCCTGTCTGAAGACAGGATTGGGTCTAGAGATGACTATGTAGATAGATGTCAAGTGACAGTTTCTGTGCTCTCTACTATGGTAGCCACTAATATATGGAGAACTTGCAATGTAGCTAGACTTGAGGTGTGCTGTGCATGTAAAATACACACAAGATTTGGATAACTCTTTATTTAAAAAAAAAAGAATGTTACATATCTGAATAATAATAGTTTATATGGATTACATGTTGAAATAAATATTTTAGATATATTGGATTAAATAAATAATTCAGTTAATTTAATCTTTTTTTCTTTCTTTTTTAATGTGGCCAGTAGACAACTGAAAATTACACGTGTGTCTTGTATTTCTTCTGGACAGCACTGCTCTATATTCTAAGGCAGGAGTGTCCAGCCAGCAGCCTGCGAGCTGCATGTGCCCCAATACAAAATCAGCCAGGATGGCTGTGAACACGGCCCAGTACAAAATCATAAATTTACTTGAAACATAATGTGATTTTTTTTTGTTTTCTTTGGGTGTTTGTGTATTTAATATGTGGCCCAAGACAACTCTTCTTCTTCCAGTGGGGTCCTGAGATGCCAAAAAATTTGAATACCCCTGGAAGGCAAAGGAAATCAGACTGAGCATTCAATTTCTTTTAATCATTATTTAAATCTTCCCTTCTCCTTCCCCAAAGTATGAATTTTTACCAATTTGTTTTACCATTTAAAACTTGACATCAATTATTTGCCAGGTAGATTTTAAAAATGCTGTTTTTAATTTCTATAATAAGCGTCATGTAGATACTATTCAAATCATTTTTCAGAGGAGAAAACTGATTAGAATGAATAACAATACATTATAAGAGCCACTATTTATGGAATGTTTAGTATGTGCCAGAGATCATATTTATTATATAGAAATGTGGATTATGTCAATTTCACATGTGAGCCGAGTGAGAGTTAAGGAGGTAAGGCAATTTGTCCACCATCATGCAGCTGGAAGAAAGTCCCCACACAGGGGTCCAGCTGGGGCTGACTCCAGAGCTGTTGATATTCCCACCGGGTACACTGAAAAGCAAGTGCGTATTGTTTTCTGAGCCTTGTTAGTTAACAAGCTGTACTATAAGCTGATAAAGAGACTGGTTTTTGTTTTATCAAAAATATGATTGTCCATGCTTTGGCACTGTTTGGAGTTGAATTAATATTGCTCCTCTCTTCACTGCTTCTCACATAACATGTGCCACTTGAGACCTCAAACAACTTCTTGGCCTTAGCATTCCCTTTGCCTGAATTAGATTCAGATGAAGGGCTCGTTTTGGCCTCACCCTCGTTCTTTACCGCAGGGCAGCTGTTGCAGGTGTTCAGCCCTCCTGGAGCATGGTGCTGGCGATAGCAGCAGCCTTGGGGGGAAATGCACCTATTGGCAAACTAGCAAGACTAACTAGCAGCCTCTGGGTGATGAGAAATCCAGTGCCAAATATTTGGATGAGTAATCTACCCTGGAGCCTCTGGGTAATGGTGGTGATGTGTGCAGCTGTGCTTTCTTTGCTTGGGGTGAAGGCATCAGGAACGTGGCCTTTCTGCTTACCTGGATAGGTCTGTCAAGGAGTCATTAGAAAACTGAGCAGTAAAAGACAAAACTCTTTATTGTGGACCCAAGTTGGTGCAACAGGACCCACTGTTCCATAACAATATATAGAATACAAATAGAAAGAGTGATAGCAGAAGCTAAAAGAATATATTCCATGAGCTAGATTTTGGGTCAGATGCTTAAGAGATATCACCTCGAATCTCCACTGTAACCTCAAAACCCAAGTACTACCATGTCTAGGCAAAGAAAGTAGAATTTTTAAGCTGACAACACCAGAGAATCTCAGTATGAGTGTTCCAGCCTATTTAGCCTTTTGGAACTATTTTTTATTTTTATAATGCATCAGGTTTTACCCAAAAAGGAAACTTTGAAAAACTAGCCATTTTATGGACATATGCTATTCTTACCCAATGGCAGAAGTATGCTGCCATTGTTACAATTTCCTGGAGCTCTGAGCGCACCATACCTGAGTTGCTTTGGGGATATGAAACAAACAAGTTTCAAATAAAATTTAGCTTATTTCCCCCTCCATATGAAATTATGATATCCGTACTTTATACATCTTAAATGTATAAAAAAGAAAAAATGAAATCTCAGCCTATTTCTACCCATTTTAATTTTTATGTACAAGAATATATGCTACTTAAAATCATACTTACATTCACTGGATTTTGATTTTTTTCCTGAATAAGAGAAAACTGGCAATTAGAAGAAAAACCTAGAAGAACTTGTTTACAATAAAATGTATGTAAGGAGTTAAATAATGGCACTTTTAAAATAGTGTTGATAAGTACCCACATAACAAAATTGAAGACAGATTGTTATGTTTTAAAATGGAAGGCTATTCCACAGATAGTATCAAACTAAGCAACTTTAAAATAAATGAAACTCACAAATGTTAAAATACTGCAGTAAAATTACATTTGGGAATTCAGAATAAATCCTTTGGCAGATATCTAAACCCCAAACGTGACAATTATAACATATTAAGAACAAATGTGGGCTCTACTATGTTCTTAATATACCATAAATTAAATTTTTTAATGTGAGTTGTTTAATGCTATAAAATTTGCTTTTCCTGTGGGTTGGAAAATGTAGTTAGCACTGTACACATGTAAATATTATTTACTGCAAGAAGGAGACCATAGAGCCAAGTTACCAAGGTGTCTCGAGGGGCTACATTACATTAGTAGTGAAAACCAAATCTCGACCTCTCTGCCCCTGCAGGGAGAAGGCTTGGGAGTTGGGCCTAGTTTTGAGTCCTTACCCTTCCACTTTCCAGCTGAATCATCAATGATAAATTACTCAACCACTCTGAACCTCAATTGTTTGAAATGAAAAGTGGGTATAACGCACCTACGTTCTTCTTATGAGAGTTGTTGAATAACTTAAATAAAACTCCACACATACAGTAGAAATGTGAACATAAAAAGTTTCCCTATTTTGATTAATTTACTTAGGAAAGTAGATTAAGATGGAAGTTAAATTACCTAAAGTTATCTTCTCATATTTCTTGTTACGAATACATTTCTAGAATTATTTAAATTAGCCAGCATGATTGGGATATTCACTATTTTAAAGACCTTTCAGAATGTTTCTCTTGAAAGTCGCATTTAGGGACATCTATTATCTTTGCCAGCTGATTGCTATGTATAGTGCTTTGTATTTGTATAAAAATGCTTTGTATTTTTAACTTTTGTTTTTTAATCATGTGTCTGTAGCTTGCTCACTAACTAGATTATAAGCTACTTGAGGTCAAAAATTCCTCCTAGTATTCTATAATAAGTACCTCAGTTACAAGCAAACTCATTAATCATTTCTCCTGGGAAAATAAGAAAAATATGTGATGCGCACACATTTAAAACTATTTTCTAAAGAAAACCTTTGAACATTTACTTCTCTTTAATAAATCTCTGTTGTACACGACATTGAGTCCTAGTCTGATTGAAGACCATGTGGATGAGGGACACATGAGGGCCTTTCACACTGTCTCTCTCACACTCCTGTAAGCCTATCTTTCTTGCTTGCAGAGAGGACTGCAGACTGCTCATACTATGCTCCATTACTGAAGGCCATCGAATCTTTACTTAGACTTCCTTTTTCAAGAAGTATCCTGTTACATTGCTCCCAGTTGAAATCCTGCCTCATTCTTTTGGGTATTGCCTTCTCTTTATCTCTCTCCTCTGAAATCTCCTTCCACTTCGGCTATATCTCCCCTACTGTACTGACAGATCACACAGATCTATAATGGACATTATAGATCACTCATACATTATCATAGTCTAGTAAACGATAGCTGGAGACCTTCTGTTTTACCTCTCACTTGGCAAAACAAGGATAAGTCTATTGGAATAGGGCTACTGAATGGTTTTACCTGAATCTTTCTCCACCCCTTCTAGCCCGGATATGTGCATCCTTAGCTTTCTGAAAACATGTCTGACTTAACGTTTATCAGACGGCATTAAACCTGCTTGCTTGTTTTCTAGTACTTCCACAGTCCAGGGGCTACTTTATGTCTTTTATTGCTGTACACACAGCCTTGTAAAATGCCTAATAAGAGACACTCCATAAATGACTGTGGAATGAATGAATGCATTATCTGATTGTTGAATCACTTTCCAAATCAATTTCTCATGGATATGTCTCATTTAAATAGGATTAAAATGGAAAATGTCTCATTACGTCTGAGTGCTTCCTAAAACTGCAAATAAAATTCTTTTGTTTCTTTAAAAAATGCAAAGACAATTGAGTTAATTACTCCATGAGCCCTCTTCTTCCCTTAGTAATTTTTGCCCTTGGTTCTATCAATGGACGCCCAAAGAAAGTGTGTGCGGGTGACCGAGGCGCACCTTTACAAGCACCAGCAGAAGCAGCGCGGCCAGTCAAAACTGCTGCTGCACATGCAAAAGAAAGTGAAATTTAAAAATGTTCTCTTTGGGAGGTTGGATTTGTATTTTATTTTTAAAATGTATTTGTCTATAGACACAAAACGTTATTCCTACAATGAAGAGATTCCATTTTTGTGGTAAGAAAATATGTGCAAATTTCTTGTTCTTTGCTTTAGAAGATGATTAGAAGGTAGAATCAAGAAGACTTGGTAATTGACTAATATTAGGAGACAGTATAGTGCACAGAAGAAAGTAGAGTGGTCCTCAGTAATTGTTAATTAACAAACATAGGTTTCTATTTGATTACTTTTTCACTTAGTTTCAGATCAGTTCTGATATTAATATTTGTAGGGGTTTTTTGTTTAGAAAGGACTCATAGTGATAATCATCACAGCAAATTTAATGTTACACAATAGGTATGTTCCTGTGCTAAAATATTTTTACAAATAAAACCATTTTAATGTAAGTGTGTTCACTATTTAAGGTAACTCTGGGAAGGAACAGTTATGAAGTGTATTGCAATATTATAATAAGCACTTTTATTTGTCTGTAGAGCAAATGTTGGTTTTCACTGATTGTAATTTGTTCCAGAAGACTCTCGTGTTGTAAAATTAGATTCTATTTAGAATTGCTTTATTTTGTTGATATAATTCATTATGAGAAAAGAGATAACATTTTATAGTCGAAAATTTTAAAAACAAAATTTTCAATATTGTGGTTTATTATTCACCTGTTAATTATTTTAGTAAGTTCTCTACCTGCTACCAATTACTACTGCAACTTCGTGATATCTCTTTTCCATACCTACTCTCCTCTGAACTGTGGTCTAAAATGAAAATGTGTAAATTGTGAATTTTATTATAGAGATTCCGTCAAAGTTTGTTGAAGAATATAGCTGTTGTCATGTGTCACATAGTTACCATGGAAACTAGGAATTAAGAAAAAGACTTGGTCCCTACTTTTTGAGGGAACATATAAAAGTATATGCTTTATCAGGTGGTAAAAATGAGTGCTATAGTGAAATGGAAAGCAGGATAAAAGGTGTGGGGGTGCACTGGTATGGTTGGGGATTGATATTTGTATAGGGTGGCCAAAAAAGTGACATTTGATAAGGTGACATTTGAGCAAAAACCTGAAATAAATTATGGAGAAAGCCAGGGAAGCGTCTGGGGAAAAGAGTTCCAGACTGAGGAATTAGCAAGAGCAAATACCTCGATGCAGGAGCATGCTTGGAGTGTCCTGTTCACGGATTTGGAAACAGGCGGTACAGCCAGGGAAGAGGGATGGAAGAGTGAGAGATGAGGTAGGGAAAGGAAAGAAGAGCCACGGGCACAGAGCTCGTAAAGTCTGACTGACCAGTGTAATGACTGCCTCCTCATACAAGTGAGATTATGAGCAGAGAAGTGCCATGATCTGACTCCCATTTTAAATGGGTTGCTCTGCGTGACTTTTTTCGGAATAGATTGCTGGAGATACCGATGGAAATACGGAAAGCAGTTAAGAAGCTATTTCAATAATGCAGGTGGTGAAAGATGATTGTGGCTCACCTCAGAATGGTGGAAGTAGCCGTGGTGAGGAGTGCTCTGCATATATTTTGAAGGTAGAATCAATAAGATTTGCCAAACAGAAGATGAGAAAAAGAAAAATCACACTCCTCTTTGGCCTGAGAAATTGGAAGGGCGCACTTTCCATACACTGAGATGGAGGAGATTAGGGCAGAGAAAAGGCTGCCTTCCCTTTTGTTTCGCGGGGACGATGAGAATCAGGAATTCATTTCTGGAGATGTTAAGGTTCAGATTCCAATTAGATTTCCAGCTGGAAATGTCACGTCAGCAACTGAATGTGTGAATTTGGATTCTGGAGGGGTGGTCTGAGCTGGAAATATACACTTGGGAAATATGAGCATCTAGATGGATTTTAAGTCAATTGAAGAGGAAGCACATGATAGAGAAGAGTTCGGAGAATGAGAATTTAGACATGTCTTTCTGGTGTTTAGAGGGCAGATAAGGGTGAGCAGCCAGAGAGGGAGGCGGAGAACCAGAAAGGATGTCATCCCGGAAGCCCAGTGGAAAAAGTGTTTCAAGTAGGGAGTGGTAATAAAGTATGTTAAGTACTGCTGAGTAAGCTAAGAACTGAGTATTGACTATTGGTTATAGCAATGGGGATTAATTTTTGACTTTCACTGGAACTATCTATGTAGAGTGCTAAGAATGCTGGGTTACATTTCAAAGTGAATGGAGGAAACGGGCTAGGAGATAGGAAATATAAACGACTCTTTTGAGTAAACTCCTATAAAGTGTGGCAGAAAAATGAAACAGTAAACATATTTTTACCGGAAGGGATTATTTTGTATTTGATTGATAATGGGAATCATCCCATAGAGAGAGAAAAAAAATGTATGAGTCTGGAGTGAAAAGAGTTGTTTCCCTGGCCTAGTGACTCATTTGGTTGGAGCATCGTCCTGATACACCAAGGTTGTGTGTGGGTTTGATCCCCGGTCAGGGCACATACCTAAATTGTGGGTTTAATTCCTGGTTGGGGCACATTCAGGAGGCAACCAATCGATGTTTCTTTCTCACACATTGATGTTTTTTTCTCTCTAAAATCAATTAAAATTTAAAAATTTTTAATTTTTAATGATGGGCTGTACCTTGGAGGAGGAGTTAGAGGGTTTGTCTTAGGGTTTTGGAGAGATCATATGTAACAGGGGTGTCCAACCCATGGCCTGTGGGCTGCATGTGGCCCAGGATGTCTATGAATGCGGCCTGATACAAAATTGTAAATTTACATAAGCCATTACTTCTAAGTTCTATTACTTAGATATGTACATTTTCTGTATTAGTGATCACAAACTTGGGGCCTGCTCAATGATTTTAAAAGATTATCAAAAGGGCTGCTACATAATTAGAGTTATTATGTGAAGACTTTTTTGCTTAACTGTGGTTGTGGATATCATAAAAATTATGCACGGACCCCACATCAGTTTTTTTTTTTTTTTAAGATTTTATTTATTTATTTTTAGAGAGAGGAGAAGGGAGGGAGACAGAGAGGGAGAGAAACAGCAATGTATGGTTGCCTCTCACATGGCCCTCACAGGGGACCTGGCCTGCAACCCAGGCATGTGCCCTGACCGGGGATCGAACTGGGACCGTCTGGTTCCCAGCCCGCGCTCAATCCACTGAGCTACACCAGCCAGGCCCCCCTCATCAGTTTTTGTTAGTGTTTCTGTATTTAACGTATGGCCCAAGACAACTCTTCTTCCAATGTGGTGCAGAGATACCAAAAAGCTGGACACCCCGATCTACAATGACAGTCTAGAGGCCTGAGTGTGTGGGCACAGAGGCTGGTCGCTTGGCAGATATTGACAGTCAGAGGTTATGCAATTGGAATCAAGGTTCTCAGCACAAAGTGAGACGTGGGAGGGAAGTGCTGGCAATCGAGAAAGGAGAAAAAGCGCTGCCTTCTAGGAGGAAGGGAGATGAAATGGTCTAGGGAAATGAATTAGAATTTCTAGGCCTCAGTGAAGGTCTCCTTATTGTGTCTACCTATTTATCAAAATCCATACTCACTTCTTCTGTGGCAGACAAATGACATTTCCCAATTCCCCTTACAATTAGGTGTGGCCTGATGACAAGAATGTGTGTGGAAACAATGTGGTCTGCTTCCAGGTCTAGCTTCAACAGACCTCCCACGGGCACTCCATTCTGTTTTCCCTTCTGGCTGACAGAATGGAAATGAGCCCCAGGAAAACCTTAGATGCCCCCGTATTGAAGAGAGCAAGGCCTTTGTCAGCCTGGGGTCCCCAATAAAAGGAAATCTTGTCCCACTGACCTGTTTACCCAACCAGTATTATTGCATGAGCAAGAATTCAACTTTTGCTATGCTTGTGCCATTTTATATTTTTAGGCATATTTTATTGACTATGCTATTACAGTTGTCCCAATCTTTCCTCCTTTGCCACCCACGCTCTGCCTGTTACTCCCCTTCCCTCCAGCAATGCCCCCCTCCTTAGTTCATGTCTATGGTTTGTGCACATAGGTCTTTCGCTTCTCCATTTCCTGTACATTTTTTTCAGGGCACAGAGTGGATAGAGAGGTTCATGTCCTAGAGCAGGTACATAGAAAGGAGCTAACTGATCTTTATGATGTTTGAGTCTTTCCTTGTGTTTTCATGTTTTAGTCACTGATTTTTTAATTTCTTCTTTTCTTGAGAGTTCCTATTAACAAATTAATTTCTAAGACTATCTGAAAAATTTATTTAAAAAATAATAGAACATTATGTTAAAGTGTAGATAAAAATGACTAATGTAAATTACATTTACATTACAGTTTATTATTTTGTATTGAATAAGTTGTTATATATTATATATAAATATATTAGTTTCCTAGGGCTGTTTAAACCACAAACTACATGGTTTAAATAACACTTTTATTATCTTACAGTTTTGGAGGCTGGAAGACTAAGACCAGGTGTTGGCCAAGTTGGTTTCTTCTGAGGGCTCTAATGGAGAATCTGTTCCACTCCTCTCTGCTTCTGGAGGTTTGCTGGCAGTCTTTGGAGCTGCTTGACTTGCACACATACCACTCCATTCTCTGCCTCCATCTTCACGTGGTGTTCTCCCTGTGTGCATGTCACTTTGACAAACTTTTACAGTTTATACAAAAATTGTGCAAATTTCCCCACTCTATAAGGATACCAATCATACTGTATGCTAATAACTAATTGTATGCTCATGCTAATGACTTCATCTTAATTTGTTTACCTCTGTAAAGTCCTTGTCTTCAAATAAGATCCTATTTTCCAGTACTGAGCATTAATATCTAAAGATTTTTAAATGTGGAAACAGAATTCAAACTGTAACAATATTTTACTAGGAGGTCCATGGCGAAAGGGAAGGAGCATGGGCTCTCGAATCTCGTGGAATTAGGTCGGAATCCCAGGCCTGCCACTGTATAGTCCTGCGCCTCAGCAATTCTCACTGGGCCATTGTTGCTTCTTTTGTAAAGCGGG